>MU225608.1:1931812-1942452 GCA_018584345.1 Thuja plicata | reverse complement strand
GCACCTGAAGAACCCTGCCTTCACCTCATCATCCTGAAGTGGTGTAACTCTACCAAGCCTAGCCATGTACCACTTAGGATTCAATGCATAAGCAGCCATGTGCAAAGGAGTGTTCAACTTGTCCCATTTGTGTTGAATGATTGGCTGAATGTGCTCATTGTAGAATGCTAAAGTGGGGTCCTCTCACACAACAACCCTCATCTGGCCAAGCATAAAATTGATGCACTCATATACCTCTCCAAGGGTAGGTGCATCCCCATCACCATATTTGATCACCTGGAAATCTAGAGTAATGACGGAGACAATATATCTTGCATCAATCCAAAATTGATAACTCTTCACAGTCTCCTTCACCATGTCTTGGCCTCAGTCCACTTATTCCATTCGTGTGTCATAACCATGAGTTGCAGTGGCTCTTGCAACTCAAGCATTCTCTCCAAGAGAATGTAATACGATGCATATCTAAGCATATCTAATCTCAACTGGTTTCAAGAACTCCTTTGCGAAGCTCTTGAAGAGTGCATGTGAAGTGTGGTGGTTGCAGATAAACATCTACACATCTCTCGCATCATTGACCACTCCTCTAATCCAATTAATCTTCCCCATGTCCTTGAGTGTATTGTTCATGACATGCACACAACATGGAGTCCACCAAATATGTCTATAGGCTGCATTAACAAGCTTCCATACAGCTCTGCACACATGTGCTGCATCTGTCACTACTTGGACCACGTTTTGTGGCCCAACCTCCTCAATAGCCTCCCTACGGACGTGAAACTGAAAAATCAGCATCTTTGCGATGGCCTGAACAATCAACTGCATTCAAAAAGTATGGGCCTTCTGTGCATGTAACCATGATGTTGATGAGTAGACGATGGCTAATGTCCGTCCACCCATCCATAACTATGTTGCATCCAGACACTATCCAACATGCCTTCATCTACTCTATCAAAACACTGATCTTGTTATACTGGTTTATCCAAGATCGAGGTCCTCAATTTGTGCTCACCTAGTGGCACAAATGATGCCCCCCCTTCGCCACCATGGACATCATCTCCTTATAATAAGGAGATCGAGCTACATGCAATGTTATGCCATTGGCAAAGAAGAACCTGCTAATAGAATCCTCTATCTAATCCTTCATGTGCACATTAAACAAATCAGCTATGGGGTTACTTGAACTTCCTGCCTTGCGTTTCCCCTTATTGTTGCCCTCTCTGTAATGTCCCGGATTGAGATATTGAATTAATATATTATTTAATAATCCATTAAGTAAGTTTGATTAATAAGGAGGTAATTATATAATATTAAAGTCACATTAATATTAAATAATTATAAGTTATGGTTTGATTAAAAGATTTTTGGTTCGAATAAGTTGGTAGTTCCTATATAGGAATTTTCAACCAATTTTGGCTTGTTTAAAAATGGGTTCCGTGGAGGAGCCGATATGTTGGATGTTTATGTGGAAATATTTTTGAAGAAGACGAACTATTCCTTTCGTCAGTCTGCGCGCTGGCCTAGTGGAGTTGTGGAAAAGACAAATTCAAGGAGAAGAGCGGAAGAGATTAAGTGTAGACCAACTCGTAGCTTGTCAGAATTGGTCTCCTGAAATAAATCAGGGACACCTGGCATTCGATATATTAGATGAATGCTCCCACGCGAAGGTCTACATAAGAGAAGTCCACGATATATATCGGGCAGGTTATATATCTCCGGCAGGTGTTGATTCAAGCCGATGACTCATCGTTTGGCAGAGAATGACCATCTGTCAAAGCGGATCGTGGTGTAAGTTAAGTCTAAGTGGCGGCAAAGTTACAGCGTCGTCAGGAAGGACTCAGAACCGCTCGTCGGCAGGAAGGACTCGGATTTTGTTGAAGACTGAAAACTGGCAGATGGCGTCCCCCGCATACAACAAAGACACGAATACTATTCAGTATCGTCATTTAATACAGATGCATAAGACAATTAACATTATACTATTTATTCCGCTACTGTATAATTAATTTTGGAAAATGAATGGTTAAACAGTTTAACACAGTTGCTGAGATATTGATTCTGGAATATGAATGATGTTTGAAAATAAATACATATATGTGCAACGTGACAGTTTTAAATAGACTTTTGATCTTGGAATAATCTAAGTGTGGAATTTATCATCATAATTGTTTGTTATATTTCTGGGGAATTTTACAGTTAATATTTAAGTCACATTAATATTAAATAATTATAAGTTATGGTTTGATTAAAAGATTTTCGGTTCGAATAAGTTGGTAGTTCCTATACGGGAATTTTCAACCAATTTTGGCTTGTTTAAAAATGGGTTCCGTGGAGGAACCGATATGTTGGATGTTTATGTGGAAATATTTTTGAAGAAGAAGACGAACTATTCCTTTCGTCAGTTTGCGCGCTGGCCTAGTGGAGTTGAGGAAAAGACAAATTCAAGGAGAAGAGCGGAAGAGATTAAGTGTAGACCAACTCGTAGCTTGTCAGAATTGGTCTCCTGAAATAAATCACAGACACCTGGCGTTCGATATATTGGATGAATGCTCCTACGCGAAGGTCTACATAAGAGAAGTCCACAATATATATCGGGCAGGTTATATATCTTCGGCGGGTGTTGATTCAAGCCGATGACTCATCGTTTGGCAGAGAATGACCATCTGTCAAAGCGGATCGTGGTGTAAGTTAAGTCTAAGTGGCGACAAAGTTATAGCGTCGGTAGGAAGGACTCAGAACCGCATGTCGGCAGGAAGGACTCGGATTTTGTTGAAGACTGAAAACTGGTAGATGGCGTCCCCCGCATACAACAAGACACAGCAAAGACACGAATACTATTCAGTATCGTCATTTAATACAAGTGCATAAGACAATTAACATTATACTGTTTATTCCGCTACTGTATAATTAATTTTGGAAAATGAATGGTTAAACAGTTTAACACAGTTGCTGAGATATTGATTCTGGAATATGAATGATGTTTGAAAATAAATATATATATGTGCAACGTGACAATTTTAAATAGACTTTTGATCTTGGAATAATCTAAGTGTGGAATTTATCATCAGAATTGTTTGTTATATTTCTGGGGAATTTTACACTCTCCTATTGAACTTTGAATGGATGAAGGTCCTGAAGCTGACTCTGACATCATTCCTGCTCTCTGATGCATGACACAAGAAAAAGTATTTCGATGCCCCTGTGACTACTGAATTGCTTGAACCTGTTGCTAGCAGACAAAGTAGTAGGCACTGGAACAACACTATCCCCAGGAACACCCCAATGCTTAATTATCTCAATTCTGTAATTGACATTTTTAGAATTCATAAAAAATTTACATGCACTCACACCATATCCTATCCAAAAGAGCATGTGTATTAACTCTAGTGATGCTCCCAAACCATTCTGCAGTACAAAAATTGCATTTCCATTTTGTTGTGCCACCACTTGTTGGCGTTGGGGTTGTTACTCTTATTGCAAATTGTTTGAGAGGAGACTTGCGATCATCAGGACCCCTACCAAACTCTGTCAAAAGCTTCAAGGGGCAATCTATACAAGGTGGGGCAGTAGCAACATAAGTAGATTGGGCTTCTGGATCAACCCCATGGTCACTTGCCTCATGCTCAGGTTCATACTCTAATAGACTTGCACCCTCAAAATGAGCTTCTATCTCATCTCCACTAATATCATGACTATGAGAGGCCATTTTGACATTGCGTTTGAAAAAATTTCAGCCTAATTCGTAATCTAAAAAATTAAAAAAAATTTATTACGAAACTAGTTTGAAGTTTCAGCCCAATTTAGATATTCAAATAACAAAAAACAAGTTACAAAATTTAAAACACAAGAAATTTCAAACAACATAAAAGAAAACACTTTCAACAAGAAAAAATGAAAAAGAAACAACAATGCATTCAACATTTGGTTTTAGAAATAAAACAAAAAATTTCTAAAAACCCTACCTTGTGCTTGATGAATCTTCTTCCCCTTGATCTTCTTGCTCCTCTTTCACTTGCAATCAATCTCCAATCACTCTTTGCACTAGTTTTCACTCTTCTTTCTCAACTATAAGTCTGTAACAAACAATGTGAAACCCAAATGTGAGATAGAAACAAAGTTTAATGGGCTTATGAAGGCTTAAAGGGCCCAAAATGGGACCCACAATATTTTAGGGCTAGAATAAAACCAATTAAAAAAAATAAAAGTCAATTTTCAAAATAAATAAAAAAAAACATTTTTTATGCATTGAACGTCGACCGCCGACGACGGATGCTCAGACGTCCCTGGTATAGTCGAGGGAGTCCTGGGAGTCCCCCAGACGTCTGGGTGTCTCTGATGCATCCCGACGGCGGTGTGGTTGCGGAGTGGCGGAGGTGGGGATACTCGGGTACTCCAAGTACCCATCCCCAGGACGTCCCCGCACCAGGTACTTCATCGTTTTCAGGGGGGATGCGCACGTTCCCGAGTTTCACTGCTAATCTCAAATCCTAAGCATATGATCTAAAAGATCAAATTGTGCATTCCTTGCAAGTTGCATATAGTTTGGTCCAAGTGAACAGAGTTATGTCTGAGTGAATAATCATTTTCTCTTGTTGTTAGAATGTGAATGAAGTTATCTGTGAATTCTCTGTCTTTGGTGAAAATCTGCAAATTGAGTGTTTCCCATCCCCCCGTCCTAGAAACTCAGGGTAACATAGTAAATTTCTCTTGCTGATGCATCGTTGATGGCATAAGGAGCTTGTCATCTGGTGTAGGCTTTATAGAATTGGTTGTTGAAGGAACTAATTGGTTCATGTTCTTGCCTCTTGACTTTCACAAATTGCCTATATAATTTCGATGGTGTAATTGGAATTTCAAATTTTTACGTGAATGTCACCTTCAAATTCAATAACTCCCATAAGTCTATGGAAGTAGGCAAATGAATCAACTAGTAAAAAGCTTCTTCCCCCAAGGAATAAGGAAAGAGTCTGCATGCCACATCTCCATATTCAATCCTTCTATTGCATAATGCCTCCCAAAAAATCTTGATATGTTCTTCACCTGCTCAATTTGGATCATTCACTTGAAACTTGGAGCAAAAGTTCTCCAGGTTCATTAGCACATCATGATAGTTTGTGAAAGTTAGCGGAGAGGGGTTGTCAACAAGCCATGCTGCACCATTAGGAGATGGTTGAGCCATTGCTATATTGACTAGTAGAAATGGAACTTTTAAAACTGGACCTACTTGAACTTGAATTAGTGGAATACGAATCAGTTGAACTGGACATGATTCGACAGATGCTTGTTAAAACGAAACTTGTTGACTTGAAGAATCAACTTCACTAGGATCAGTAATTCAATTGCGTCGCTTCCATTTGGGGAATTGTAATTCCACAAAATCTTGTTTTGACGTTGACTTCAAGACTCTTTCTAACATCTCTGGCATATATGAATTGATTCTATTCAGTTTGTAGTTTCTGATGTTCAAGATCTTCTTTCTTGACTCTCCTGAGGAGGTGGATTCCCTAGTGTAGCAACAACTTGAGGCCTTTGAATTAATCCCTCAAATTCTACTTGATGATTTTGAGCCCCTTTTTTTCTTAGTCCAACACAAATTGAACTCTCATGTACTCAGTTGCGTACATGAAGAATAAAATACCAAGTATCCTATCCTCTCTTGAACGGGAAACTTCACGTGCTAAACAATGTAACAAATGTGTGATCAAATGAAGCAACCCCAAGGTTTACAATGCAAACTAGTGACTTTGTGTTAGATATAACTCAATTGAAATGATGTGATATTGCTGGTAACTCCTTGTGATATTGAGATTATAATGTATTCTTCCTCATCTGCGGTTGAGAATGTCTTTTTTTCTCTTGTGACCGAATGATGTATTTTCAATAAAGATACTCTGCTCCTGAACATGTCTTTTGATCACTGCACATTACTTTGTTTAGCTATAACAAATCACCATTTGGCTTGCTCCTTGAACTCTATGGCTTCCTTATTGATCTTTAAACGTAGGCGTTGTTCTTTACATGTGATCCCTGCCTCTTAATATTGCACATTTATTAATATAAATCATTGCTTTACATGGGCCAGCATATATAAGGAAATCGATCAATATGATGTTCAGTCTAATATCTACGTGTGGAATGTTTCCTCCAACAGAATTCAAACATACTATTCTGCAATAATATCTAAATAATAGATTCTTGCCAGCAATAAATATGTTTCATTCCTTTCTCATTTATTCCTTGTAAAGTATATCCAATCGATTTTCTATCCTGTGTTTCTTCCTTTGTACTCCCGTGAACATAAAACCCAAATTATCCCCACTCTACCTTATTTGAAATGTCGTTGAAGAGTATTACTGTCAAACGCCAGTTTATGAATCTGAATTTCGAGATATATTATCCAGTATGGTCTTCCATATTTGATATAAAAACCTTACGACAAGTGTCTCCTCTCCCGTTTATTAACTCGATACTTTAATGAGTGAATCCTAAACAGAGATAATGCTTCGTTCGTAAGAGCCATGTACAGAAGTATGAGTTTTAGATTAGTATAACCACTTCGCCCACTATATTTTGCTCTGAAATCTGTTTTTTTGCTTTTCTAGCTCTGATCATAATGAATTCTTGTGTTTGTGGAACTTGAATGCTATGTTAGACTCCATAAGTATATCCGTTCCAAGGTGATACCGTATTGCGTACACTAGACTCCCACTATGGCTTCCGCGACATTCCAAATATGACCTTAATATCTCTGTACGTCATTTGTATGCTCTACCCCGTTTTGTTCTGAGTTGTCCCCGTTGCTTAAAGTATCCGTATTTGATATCTATTAACAATATATCTCCTCATGTTCGGTCTTGCTCCTATAAACTGCTGATTCCATTATTTGTTTGCGAACTGTATAATATTGTTCACCGATGATGCTCTTGTCCATTTTCCCCATCTCCCTCTTTATAACTGCGTGGCTATCCTTAAGCCGTTTGGTTGAGGGGTGGAATTGGATTTTGATGCCCAAAACCAGGTTTTGGGTTCAAATCCGCCATTTGGTTCGGCAAAACGCAATTCCAGTTTTAGACTGAAAATCCGATTTTGGCTAAAAAATGAGTGGCACCATCTTCCCACCCAATAGGTGGAATTAGATTTCTAATGCTGGTTTTTTGTTTTTTTGAACCTCATTTTATAATTTCGTGGGGTCTGTGGGGATTGCGATACACGGATTGAATCTGCAACGACTCCATTAACCATGAATGCCACGAGTAAATCAGCAATGACTCCATTAACCTCCGATTGAATCGGTGCTATATTCCGCGTTGGATCCACCTACGGAATGTTGATTTCAACGCATCACTTATAGTCTGTTGATTTCAACTCAAAATCACTTTTTTCGTCAAATCCATGGTTTGAACATCAAGACCTTTGAAATCTGAAATCCATGGTATGAACATCATGACCTTTGAAATCTGAAAACCCTCGTTCACGACATTCAGAAAATCTGCTATAAAAGCCCTCTCACCAGAGCTGAAATTACACTACCAAAGAGTGAGGAAATGGTGAGACTTACAGCATCAGTGATCTTTCTGTTTGTGATGATGGCAGTTGTGAGAGGGGATAAGTGTGGAGATGAAATATAGGGTTTGGCGAGCAATTGTGCGCCGATTTTGCAGGGTGAGATTTGGGTGCTCTGCTCGGTGGTGAAGCCTTTTGAAGCCGCGCTTTGTAATAACTGCAAAGCTTGAATCATGGAGTTCGAAAACAGATTTAGGTCGGCGTAAACAGGCTGTGCGTTTTGGGGAAGGGATTTTGCATCTCGTTCCTGAGTGTGTTCTTTGGCTCGCTCCTTGGCCCGTTCTCTGGCTATTGCCCTGGAAAGCCTATCATCTTCCGGGTCAACCAAATGGTCCAAACTATATTCGAAAGATGCAAAACCGGAATTTCAAAACCCTATTTTGAGATAATTAGGTTTTGTGTCCAATTCCAATTCCCCAACCAAACGGGGCCTAAGGGACAGTACTCTTGTATTTCAAGGAGTTGTGACTTGTTAGTCACAAATGTGCTTGTTTAATATATTCGACATTACATTAGTATATATTATAATATATTAGTATATTATTATAATATTTAAATATTTTAGTATATATTTTAGTGGTATAATTTATATTATATTTTAGAGTTATCTTATAATATAAATTTCAGAGTTTTAATATTGACATGTATATAATTATGGTTCAAATATAGAATATTTGATATATTTGATTTATTTATTATTAAGTCGAGAGGCTTCTTACATTGGCAGCAGAATTATTGGTAAACATTTAGATTTTTAAGTAAATCTGACAGTCAATTACATGTCTTATAAGATGAGTTGGCAGGATAATAGAAGTGATGGACAAAAATAAGAAATTATAATATAATAAAGAAAAGAATAATTCAAATATATTCATTAATCACAGATAATAATTTGTAATGCTCAAAATTAAAATTAAGGCGAAGTAAAAGCCATAGGTCATGGTGGATGTAACTGCCATCATATGAAGCAACATGCTACCATTTTAAACAGAGTTGGCCGATCTGTTTGAAGAAGAGTCAGGTGATTGTAGATTCATGATTCTCAAATATATACATTTTTGTAAGGTATACATATATTTTTATTTTCAATTAATTGCATTCTATGCATTGGCTCTTAAATTTTTTATTTCAATGCGTAGCTTCAAATCTTTTGTTTCCTGTAGATCTACGTCTTTGAAGATTGTTTTTGAAACAATTCTAAAACATGATGTGAAATTTGAAGAGTTGAGTTCTCCAAGGATGGGTTGAAGTGTAGCAGTAACAAAAATATTAATATACATTAGAGTGAGGTATTTGTTTTGTTATGATATTTCATGTTTTTGATGTCAATTAGAATGGTCAGCCCAAAATCAAAGTATTGTTACCTAGATATATCCCCACATGTTGTTTCCTAGATACATTTACCTGCTCTCATTCAGTTGCAACTTTTTCAACTTAAAATTAAGAAATGTCATCTCAAAGTCGCAATGTTGCAAGTATGAAAAACATGGCAACTCAATCTGCTCTCCCCCGTTTCTTTCCACAGAGATTTGCATGAAAATCATACCTTAAGGATTAGTAATCTCACCATCTTGACATATATGTGAAAGAACAAGGAATCAACGGTAACAACTTTTTTCATGAAATCCAGCCACCATTCATTGAAACATTCACCTCATCTTGTGTTTCCTTCAAAGATAGAGTATGACATGATCTGTGTTGAAGCGCAAGAGTTGAATAAATAGGAATGTCATAAACCCCAGCCCGTTTGTCCCTTCAAATCCAGATCCTTTTTAGAACATTGGATTCCATTCCCATGCCAGATTGTTTTCAATGTCCTATATCAGCCAACCTTATGAGAGATCCATCATTCCTACCTTAGGGTAGGTAATTTGCTCTGGCTTGGTGCTCATAATTTGCAATTTGATTTCACACTTTGTTAACGGTTTTGGAAGATGAATTTCTACTGTGAATTTTCCTTTTGTAAATAGTTGTTCAGATCATTTATGCTTTCTGAACTTAATAAGCTTTTCCAAAATTTGTAAGCAGACTGCCCTTTTCTAGCTCTATAACATGGATAAGTTCAAGGTTGTTTTCAACTTTCAATGAAGTTTTTATTTACTTATGAGGCTGCTAAGGAATTCCTTACCACATTTTTTGTATGTATCCGTGTTACCCCGAGTTTCCGGGACGGGGACGGGGGGACAAGTTTCGGGGACGGCAAATGTTTTTGCCAAGATAAGGGACAACAGGGGACAGCTATATAAATATAGGGAAATTTTAATAATATAGGGAAATTTGCATATATACATTACATTCATATGAAAGCATGGATAAAGCATGCCATTTAAACATCATACTCATAGAACCTTAACATACAACATTTCAATATTCAAACTCAATACTCAATATGCATTCAGAATTCAGAATTCATTGTCAATATGCATGTAATATTAAAATAAAAACATACAAAAATTATTATACACCCAAGAACATAATTCGGAGTTCATTGTCAATAACAAGAACAATAACCCACCTTCCAAATTGAAGCAAACTACTATCATTTAAGTTTGATATAAATATCGGTGTACACATTATAGGCATAGCGTTACAATTGCTTTGGAAGATAATCCTTTGCACATTAGTGCTAGTCCATGAAATAACATTCCTATGAAATACTAACATGAAAAACCATGGAAACTGTGTTGGAGTTGACTGTTGCAGGTTTGACATCGACTCTAGAAAGGGCTGCTACAAATAGTGGATCAAGTATATGTCTCCCAATGCTCTTCTCAGTCTAGACCAGAGTTCCATAACTCGCCGCGAGTCATGCGAGTTATGATGACTCGCAGGCCGAGTAGACCTCGGCGGCAGTCATCTTGTATGACTTTAAAAAAAACATAAAAACAAAAGCTTTTTCTTATTTTTTTTTTACAAGTGCCTTCTAATTTGCCCTAAAAGGCATTTCGTTTTGCTTGTTGGGAGAAGAAGAGAGGAAAGTGAGAGAGAGGAAGAAAAATAAGAGGCCAAGGGTTTGAAACCAGCAAGGAAGAAGAGCATCAAGGAGTGCACAAGATCACTTCGGGGAGACATACGTTTGC
>MU225608.1:1892317-1915358 GCA_018584345.1 Thuja plicata | reverse complement strand
AGAGGATGCTACCTGGGAACCCCTTCTTCAGATTCAGCAACAATTTCCACACCTTAAGCTTTGAGGACAAAGCTTTTTTCTAAGGGAGAGGGGATGTTAGGAACCCGTGTGTTCCTTCTGTTTATTTTGTTAGTGTAGTGTTGTTGGACGCATATGCTTTGTAAGTCGTCCCGTGAGTATATTTTATTATCCCACATGCGTAGGCAGTATTACTTTTCTAGATCGTACTTAGTATATAAGAGTATGTTGAGGCCTTTGCTGGACACCAACAAATTTATTGTATTGAGCTTGCTCAAAGGAGGTTACCCCCTCGAAGTGGCCCGCGATCAATATATTCATTCTGAGTTCTGCTATTGCTCTATATTCTGTTATTTCGTGCATTCTCACCATACTGCTGTAAGGAGGTTCCTCTCACACTAGCGTCCACTGCAATCCCGGCGTTGGAGACCGCTTCGGAGAACGATTTTGGTCTGGAGGGCAGGGCATCGACTGGTTTTTTAGGGTTAGGCAAAGCAGATTTAATGCCATCAGACGGGCATTCATGGCTAAACAGAGGAGGGGTAGGTACGGGATCGGATGAAATGCCAAGGGCAGGACCAGTATTAACTGCCATATTTATTAGACTACAAGTTGGAGTGAACACACCAGGAGATTTGTCATCTCCGGGAGCCGCCGGCAGTCTTCCTCCGTTGTACGCCACCTTGGTGCTGTCAGAGCGCAGAAACTCGCAGAGTTCGCCAAATCCTTAATATATTATATTGTTTTTAATTCTTGTTGTAATTAAAATTTAGATTTCAGTGTTAAATAGTGTAATATTTATTAAAAAAATATATATTTGGTAATATGCTTTTTTAATATATCAAGATATCTCTCAGCTTCCTCTACATATATTTTTATAAATATAGGTATGCTAGTTTATATATAATTATATTGCAAATTGATTATTTATTTATAATTCGATTTTATTATTTATTTATTTTCATATGTAATAGAGTATTTGTAATGTCCCCTGTCCGGCTGGCTTAAAATATTAGGACAAATAACTTGAATTCTCTATTCTTATTAGGAGTTGCACTATATGAATTCAGTTATAAACTGACGTAATTGATAATGTATAGATGATGACAATATTTCCAAAACAATATGTATATTAGATCACTTTATAGAATAGTTGGTCTTATCAGTATCACTTTGTTTCTCAGAATGAGCAACTAGATATATGCTTTAAGTAGATTGATGTTATATATATTTACATTAAGTGTTATATCCGATATGAATGATAAAATATTCAAAATGAGCTTATGTTCAAAAGTTTTTCCTGATTTTGCAATTCACACAATTACTGTAAAGATCTCTGATTGTATCCAATGAATGGGAATCTGTCTGCTGTGCCTCAGATTTTTAACATTGATATGTATATAATTATGGTTCAAATATAGAATATTTGATATATTTATTGTAATATTATTATGTATTTATATATAATTATATTGGCTATTGATTATTTATTTAAACTTATATTTTATTATTATTTATTTATTTCTTTTCATATTTTAATATTAGTATTTTTATTAATAATAAACATATAGAGGTAAGAGGACATTTACCTACTGCAACTAAAGCCGCATCATTTTTGGTGGTGGCATAGGCTTTTTATTGAAATAAGATGCAAGGAATGAAATATTGGCGGTGACAGATTCTTACAGCCAAGCTTTGAAAGTTGAGCCCATCCTTTATAACATAAACCATAATGTGAAACGGGTGGCATAAAACGCAAGCTTCAAGTACATTTGGGGATTCTCCATATGAAAAGTAGGTCATTATTATCAGAGCTTTTATCTCTAGGTTTTTTTGATGTAGGTATTATCATTTTTGCTTTGTCCGACAACTGGTTTACAAGGCGAGCGGAAGAATTTAAGTATGGATACACCAATGAAGCTTACATCTCCCAATAAACAAACTGCATTTGACGGCTCCATTACAGATTTCAGAATTAAACAAGTAATTAAGTAAAAGCGCAGATTGATAATACATGCGATCGGGAGAATTTTTGGGTTTAATTTCATTCATGCAAACCATAGACAGAGTAGATACAGATATCTCCTCTGGTTTTCTTGCATCAATCCTGGTGGCGGGAGAACAGAAGGTTGTGGCGGACGAAATCTGTGCTAGATTGTTTGAAAAGAAATATATATCTGATCTATATGAGGCAATAATAATTGATGAAAATTTGACAATTCCTTTCATCATGGATTATGTGATGGTAATGAGAGCCGGTGGAAGGATGCTAGACTTTGGGGCAACAATTTGAAGAAACAATTATGGAGGCCCTACAAGGAGGTTCTTTGCATTGACTGGATGGGAGTGGTAGTTTAAGGAATTGAGGACAAGTATAAGGAATTGAGGACAAGTATTATGCAGAGAAGTGTAAGATTCCTGGAAAGAGTACTTGGCATGACTAATATTTTAGTGAAACCAATTGGCAATATGATCAACGAGGATGAGGATTGGGTTTTTAGGTATAAATATGATGAGAAATTGGATGGTTTAGGCAGTGAAGACTCTTCAGAAGAAGAGGAGGTTGAAGAAGGACCACAAGCAGATCAGAGCATTGCAGAACCAAGAAGAGAGGATGAAGAAAAAAAAAATCAGATTGAAGTCTATAGCTCTGATTGGTCAATCTTTATCCAGGTTTGAGATAGGGTCATCCTCGACAGTGGAGATAGAGATGCAAGGGCATGAGGCAAAGCAAATCCCTTGGCAGGACAACCAAGAACAAAGTTGATCAAAGAAGTGAGCTCATTTTGCTTCTCTGAAACAGATATGGACCTGGTTTAATTTTTTTTTGATTACTAGATGTTAATAGCATAGGCTTTTATTATCTTTATAGTTAAATACTTGCAATTGCAGCATGGTTGCCTCTTATGTGGATAATCATTCTTAGACTGATAAGTTTAGAGGTTAGATATTTTTGCTATGGTAGACAATATTTTGATAGAGTAGACCATTTCTGATATGGTTTTTTGTGATGGTTATTGTACTTTTCGTAGACATTTTTGGATTGTTATATTTCCTATTTATTTCATACAAATCTTAGGCTTCGGCCCTTAGCAAAAAAAAAAAATTAATATTTTAATTTTAATCATTATCTATTATTATTAGATCCTCTTCAGAAAGGGGACATGACAATCACTAAGAATGCCCATTTCCACCTACCCTTCAAGCTGCAAGAAACATGAAGTTTGGGCATGATGAAAGTTAAGGTGTTGAACAAATACGATTGATTGGGTTGGAGATGAAGAGGGATGAAGCTGTTTTCTGTTACAGAATTCACAAACCCCTTGGCAAGCACATGAAAAGTCTAAGTCAAACATAAAACAATTTACAATTGCAAGTGCAACAAGCTAAGAGCAAGTACAAAGAATAGGGAAGTTGTTATAACGGTTGGCAAGAGACACTGCTTAGATGATTCAAATGTTGTCATTGATGGCAACTAACATCATTGCATACATTTGCATAAATTTATTTGATCAAACCGGAAGTTAGAATAAAGATTTTGCTAAGTTTGGCAGTGAACAAAGTACTTGACAGTTTTTGGTATATAGTCCGGTACGTACTCCTAGTTTGGTATATTAAGGTGCGAACCCAGAGGAAGCTTCACGAAGGTATATTCTATCATACTCCAGATTTGCGAGGTCTAATCTTATGTTGTGTTTGAGTTATGACTATCTTTATGACAGTTTTTGGTAAAACTGTGAAGAACATCAACAGGGTATAATAGATCCTTAAGCGGATCTATCAGGTCAATTTTGGTGGTGATTTTTTGAGTTCATAATGTTGAGCCGACATGTGGGATAGCGTACGAGCAATTATTTTCGGTCCACATTATGTTTTTTGTGTAGATCTAGCCAACAATTATAACATGTTTCATTATTTTAAGAAGTGTTCTTGAGGCCGACCTATAGATGATGAAATTGTGGTAGCGGATATATATATAATCGATATATTCAATCATTTTGTGACATGATATGTATACGAAAGGTATGGGCAGATAAGGATTTAAGGTCCAGATCAGAGCAGAGCAGAGATATAGTATGAAGTGCATGAAATCATAATAGTGTACCTAATTGGAATTGTTTTGGCATTTCTAGATGTTGTGTATCAGTTCAATCTCTGTGGCAGTAAGCTTTTTGTATTTGAGCAGTGAGCTCTAGGCAGTGTGCCTGAATGCATGTGCATTCCTTTTGTAAGCCTTTAACAAGCTATAATACTTCTGTAGAGTATTTTTATTTGTCGGTTCCATCCCCACCGTGGGTTTTCCCCTAACAAGGTTTCCACGATAAAAATCATGGTGTTATGTTGTGGATGTTTGTATTTTGCTTTAGCATCTTCATTTTCATTGCATGTGCTTTATGGTTTAAGAATGAGTTTAACAAGGTTAAAAATTGCAGAACACTGATTCGCCCCTCCTCTCAGTGTTCCTTAAAACCAACAATTGGTCTCAGAGCCTAGCTCCTCGAAGAAAGTCTAGCAACTTGAGCAAGATCCTGATAGGTGATTCAATGGATTTAGACAGTATTCAACAACTCCTTGTTGCACTTGAAGATCTTGATCAATCAAAAGCTGAAGTCCTGGAATTGAAGAAGAGACTTAAGGAAGCTGGAAATTTCATTCAAACATTGAAAGGGCAGTCGAACAAATCCATGGATAAAAGAAAGGAACTTGTTGAGAAGCTAAAGCAGAAAGAAAGCACAAATGAAGATGGTAATCTGAAGGAGAAGACAGAAGAATGTGAGAAGCTTACACAAGACAAAGAAGTCCTAAAGCAAGAAATGGAATCTATGGTGATGAAGCTGACTAAGGAGATTGAAGAAAGAAAGAAGAATGAGGAGAATCTTGATCAGTCCGTGAAGGAAAAATCTGATGAATGTCACAGACTGAAGTGTGAGATTGGGCAGCTACAACTTGACCTAGAAGAATCAAGACACAATGAGGAAGAACTTGAAAGGGTGAATAACATTCTTAGGAGTGAACTTGCTACTGCAAATGAGTACAAGGAGAAATTCATGATTAGCTCAACTAAGCTTGACACAGTACTTGAAAGTCAAAGGACGAAGGGCAACACAAAAGGTCTTGGATTTGAAAAAGGTGAAAGCTCGAGATCAGGTCAAAGCAATCCCTTATCAGACAATCAAAATGGAAAACTAAGAGGTCTCCGGTAAGACAACCTAATGCTAAAAATTTCAATGGTAGATGCTTTGTGTGCAATAAATTTGGTCATAGGGATGCACGATGTAGAAATAGGATAAATGGTACATCTTTTTTTGCTCACTGCTTTAAATGCAACAACTATGGTCATAAATCAAGTGAATGCAGAACAGTTGTTAACAATACTTCCAATAGAGGGAATGTTAGATGTTTTACTTGCAATAATTTTGGACACATAGCTAAGCAATGCAAATCAAGAGGAAACCAAGTGAATTATAGGTGTGGTCAATCAAATGTGGTGTGCTACAAATGCAACAATCCTAGACACATTGCAAAATTTTGTAGAAGCAAAAATGTAAACATGAATAGGAGAGGTCTGGTGAATAACAATAATATGCAGAATAATGACAAGGGAAAACAGAAAGTTGATGTAGATGAGGTCATGAAGTAGATGAAGAAGACATGGGTAAGAAAAGGTGATGTTAATGTAGATAATCAGTCTGCACCTGAATCTGGTGTGGAAAATTCTTCAAGAAATTAAGCTAAGGCCTTTAGCCTAGGGGGAGCTTTCATAGAAATTCTTTAAAAACCCCTGATGTGACTTGATACCTGGATGTGAATGTTTGATTCAGATGTATCAAGATGTTGTAGACATGTTTGAGTGAATTCCAAAGGTACGCAAGTCAATTTGGAGATCCACAGAGGATTTTTTGCATCTCAGTCAGAAAATTGGATGTCCAAGCGAGTCAGGGTACGAAGCATTTATTACATCAAAAAGTAGATGTGTGAATGTTAAAAAGGCACTTTATTCTTTCATTTGTTACTTTGCATATTGAGGACAAGCGATTAGAGAGCTCTGGAAGGCGAAGAAGAATATTCATAGCGCAAACCCTAGTTCATCGGAAAAGAGGTATTTTACTGAGAAGCTTGAAATCTTTCACTTTTATTCATGGATACACCTAAGATAGTTGATGTAACTAAGCATCCTAGACCTAAATTTAAGAAACACCCGTACAAATCCATGGAGGATGATCCAGTATGGGCATTTTCAACTGTTACTTACAGTGTTTTGCATGTGGAATATATTAGAGCATATATCCATGCCAATTTGGAGGAATTGGGTGATTCTCAAATATATAAGCTTTATTCGACCAAGCGATCTATTAACTCTCAGCTCAAGGATGAATTCAAGGTGTTAGAAGAGAAAAACATAGCTCAGGTCATTAAATTCCCAACTTTTGATGAGAATGAGTGGGTCAGGTATGTGTTGAGCAGAATTCATGTGGTTAGAAAAACCCTATAAGATAACCAAGGAGGTTATCAAGACAGTAACTGGATTCAATGCATTTGGTGAGATCCCTATGTTGAAGTCTATCAACAACAAAACTGTTACTGATGCTACCAGTTCTCAGTTTGACAAGAGAACGATGACTATAAATGAGATCATTCACTTGGATGTAAGATTTGCTTCCATGGTCATTGGATACAAGATTTACTACTCTAGCTGAGATAACTCAGTATCAAATACAGCTATATATTCAGCATATAAGATGATGAAGGAGGAATGGAGAGTATGACTAGTATGAATTTCTTAGAGGTCAGTTGATGGAGAACTCATCTAAGATCAAGAAGGACAGAAAGCAAACCTTTAAATACAATACCTTGATCATGTGTCTATTCTTTTACTTCAAGGATGAAGTCCCTGGTGTAGGAAGGATTCAGTGGTCTAAAGATAGACCAATTGTAGTTCAAATAAGAGATTTTCTTTACATGCTTGACAACAAATCTAGGAAGAGCCACACTATGGGGTTTCTTCAAAGATTTCCAAGGCAAAATGCAGTCAAGGGAGAGGATTCCTAAGACTATTGTGGAGAAGTATGAGGACACCATTTGCTTCATGGTAGAGACATATCAATGCCTGATGGAAGCAGTTGAACCCAGAACTTCTTGGATCATGCCTATGGGGTATGAAGTAGATGGACATATTCTTGATGTTTATGCTCAACATCCGCTGAGCAAGCCAATTGATTGTACTGAGGAGAGGTTTGACATATTCAAAGAGAACTTAAAAGTATATTTGGACTTGAACAGACCTGGCAGAGAAAGAAAGGTTCAGAAAGAAGTAGACAATCTAGCAGAGAACATGGGTATCCTAATGCAGGTAGTGAGAGAGGAAAGAAAGAGGCAGATGAAATCAAAAGAGAAGCCAATTGAGGTAGAGGCAGCCACTACCAGTGCTTCTTCATCAAGGCCGAGGAAGACAAGAAGCTTTGCACCATCTGCAAGTCCACCTAAGACAATGAGCCCCAAACAGAAACAACAAGCTAAACCATCCGGGGAAGAGGCGAAAAGAGTAAAGGTGAAGAGTACAAGGAAGTCCACTGCGGCAAAGGATAATGATGAGGCTACAGAGTCTGATGTAGTGAAAGAGCTAAAGTCCAAGGGGACAAGAGCAGAAAAAGTTTCAAAAACAAAGCCATCTGATGAAGAACGAGTAAGAAGATGAAACTTGAATCTCATAAGCCTAGTATGTCAGTCAATAGAGTTGCAAAGAATTTAACTGTGCATGGTAACTTGGGGCCAGTTTACAAATTCTTTGACAAGTTTGATAATGATGGTAAGAGAGTACTTGAAGAGGCAAGTATAAAGTATTTGAACAAATATAATAGGGCACTTGTTGAAATAATGTCTAATATTCCAAAACAATTATATGATCTTTTGGAAATGAGAAGGTTGAATGCTAAAGTTGAGGATGAGAGAATAAGAGAGCGGGTATTAATCAGTCTTTGTCCAGTTATAGTAGTGGATGAAATGAACCATATTCTTGAAGAAGCCAAGAATGAATTCAGAAGCAAAACAAGAATTAAAAAATTAATGATTGGGCAAACTGATGAAATTGTAAAGGAGACAAAAAAGATTTTGTAGGAGATCCTGCTAAAGAACAACTTTGATATTGTCTCAGAAGAAGCTCATGATGATGTTGATGCATCTGTTCCTGAAGTTGGATAGTTTGGGATGGATGTTTCCACTCCTCTGGAAGGTAAAGATGTAGAAGGAAAGAATGAAGACAAAGTTACAGAAGAGTTGAGTAAAGATGAAGGAGAAATGGATAGAGAGAAAGGTACAATAAAAGATACCAATCCTCTAAATCAATCATTTGAAATCAAGGTAGGAACATAAAAAGTGACTAAGGAGAAGATGGCAGAGATGAAAGCTGAGGCAATGAAGGAGTTCCTAGAAGAAGACAAACTGGAATTGGGTGATCTTGAACTCATCAGAGGGCCTATCAATCTAGACGCTCTCCCTCCAATTCAAAAAATGAAGCTTGCTTCATTTGCACAAGCAAAGGCAAGGGAAGAAATTCTGAAGACTCGCATTGAGGATAATGAGCTATTGAGCCTTGCATCAGATGTCTTGGAGAAGATCATGCTAACCTATGTCAGAGAAGATCATTTTGTGACATGATATGTATGTGAAAGGTATGGGCAGATAAGGATTTGAGGTCCAAGTCAGAGAAGAGCAGAGATATAGTATGAAGTGCATGAAATCAAAAGTGTACCTAATTGGAACTGTTTTGGCATTTGTAGATGTTGTGTATCAGTTCAATCTCTCTGTGAATTTGTAATCATTTATAGGCAGTAAGCCTTTTTGTATTTTAGCAATGAATTCTAGGAAATATGCCTGAATGCATATGCATTCCTTTTGTAAACATTTGACAGGGTATAATACTTCTACAGAGTATTTTTATTTGTGGGTTCCATCACCATCATGGTTTTTCCCCTAACAAGGTTTCCACGAAAAAAATCCTAGTGTTAT
The DNA here is from genome assembly GCA_018584345.1 of Thuja plicata. NCBI lineage: Eukaryota > Viridiplantae > Streptophyta > Pinopsida > Cupressales > Cupressaceae > Thuja > Thuja plicata. Next base: position 1,906,334 of record MU225608.1, on the reverse strand, counting down.
GATGTTGTGGATGTTTGTATTTTTCTTTAGCATCTTCATTTTCATTGCACGTGCTTTATGGTTTAAGAATAAGCTTAACAAGGTTAAAAATTGCAGAACACTAATTCACCCCCCCTCTCAGTGTTCCTTAATACCAACAATAACACTTAGAAATATTTTGGAGAACCAGCTTGGGTGACCCCAAGTGAGGTCAGATTTTCGACCTCCGTGGGGCTCCATAAGCTCAATGCAAGTCAGAATTCCGACCTCCTAGGGCTCCATCAGCCCAACAACTTCCTAATCTCCACCCAAGTTGAGAACATGTGCCTAACTAATGATCATTTTTGCTCAACATATGTAGGCACCTAAGTCATTTACAATTTCTGCTCAAGTTGTTTGAGCCAGAGAGGAGTGCGATTCCCACAAGCACTAGATTGACTGTGCCCAAGCAATGAGCAATTTCTTATTTGTGCAAGGTAGTTGCGCCCAAGACATGGTCAATCTCCACTCCAAGATAAGTAGTTGAGCCCAGGAGCTATATAATTTCTGATATGCACAGAGATGCGAGCCCCACACATTGTCAATTTCGAAAATGAAAGATGCAAAGGTGAGCCAAAGACATGCAATCTCCAAAAATCTTGAGCCCAACAAGGTTGCAATTTCCAAAAGACATGACTTGTAATTGAAATTTGTTGAACAAGGGTGTTTGATCAAGTCGCCTATAGAGAAGGATAATTGGATCAAATTCATTGAACTACAACTTGGTTGATCCAAATCAGATCAGCCTCCTCCCAATATGCATGTCTTTTGAGTGCTTACTTATAAAAGATGAAATGCACCATTCTAACATCAAATCAGGTCAAAGCAAACAACAAATTCACTAAATGCAAGGCAAATTTAAGAAGTGACAATTAGAATTAAGGAAGCGAACTAAATGCTTATTGCAATGTCAAGAAATTAGATTAGATTGAATTTCATTGTGCCAAGTTAAAATCTTGATTTAGAAGAGAATGTTTTATTATAGGAATATCTTAATTTTGTTCACACTCAAAACTTCGCGCATGTGTTTTCTTGTTTCGCAGGGATACATGGGGAAGACTTTGGAAGATCAAGCTTGCACAAGTGCATAAAGAGGAGTTAGGCGGTTCATGTGCAAGAGTAGTGTTCAAATGCAAGCTTGATTCCAACATCAAGATGCTTATAGGAGCATCAGCAAGGCATTCATTGAGCAAGCAAGAGGATCGAGGTCCAGGTTCATGTTCAAGTTATACAGATGGAATTCGAAGAAAAACTTGCTAAAAGATGATGAACAAGCCTACAATTGGAGAAGATTATCAATAAAATTTAATTTTCCTTCGGAAAGCCAAGTTCAATTAGAATGATCCAACCATCACTTCTACAAGAGCAAGATCAAGGTGAGATACCAAAAAAAGCAAGTTCAAAGTCATATCAATGAGAACGTTTTAAGGTGAAGAACTTCAAAAAATGAAAGATAGCATGAAGATGAAGCAATTTGGGAATATGAGGCATCACAATTAATCTAAGGCTTAATAATGTTGATTATCAAGAGATATCACTCCATCGCCAAGGAATTGATCAAGTCTACAAGATAAGTATGTTGAGGTGGCGCACACTCATCTTCAACCAGTCAAAGGGTCCAAGTTCCACATGTTCAAGTTTATCCAATCCAATCATTCCAAGTGTCCATGTGGAGTCCACTTAGTGTCTCTACCCAACCTATTTTCTCATTGGTCCATAAAAGAAATTTAATTTTCTTATTGGCCCACAAGGTGGTGCTTTTATGTAATTGGTCACCATTTAATGCTTGTAGCTGGTAGTTACATTAGGGTTATGTTGGCTTAATCTTGGCCATTGATCTCAGATTCATCCTGGTCATTCATTGTCCTTGAACCAACTATATAAGAAAGGACCTCATTTGTAAACAAAGATCTTACAAAGATTGTTCCAATAATGCTACCAAAATTATTCCTTCTTCATTGTTGTTATCATAGTGAACGTTTGTGAAGTTTTGGAGTATTGCACGGCTTCTACATTTCCTTAGAGTAGGATTTTATTTGTATTGAATAGAAGTAGAAATATATGAATGAAAGATATTGTTGATTGGTGAATTATGGCGAAACTATCTTCATACCTTTTGGTACTTGTTGATTGCAGTTAACAATGTAAGCTTGAACTGAACTTATTGAAAGCATTTAACTTCAATTGGAGATGTTCATTTGGATCGTGCCTTCATTGGGTCTTTGAATGAGTATTGGCAATATGAAAATCATCAAGGTATCCTTAGAAGATAGCACCCTCCTTTGTGTAGTTGTTTTAGCAAAGCAAGAACTGGTTAGAATCTCACTCACCATCAATAGTCTCTTACATTGTAGAGTTACCCTAGTTTTCTAAACCCATTTCCTTTGCAATTTGTTTTGTTAGAAATAGTTGAAGACCCTACATTGTCAAAACATTTGCATTAGAAAGTTGATAACTTGTCCATTGAATGAATAGCGTAGGTCCCTTTGTGAAACCCAACATATCACATCATTACAACTGAGTTAAGTCAACGATTAGAAGGGGAATCTTGGGGTTGTCTTAGTTGATCACACATTGTGATATGTTTAGCATCTAACCTTTCATAATCAAGATAGGATTCAATATTTGGTGTTCTATCTTAGGATACTAAGTGTTTCATTCTGCATGTTGGAGTGGTCAAAAAACTCACATCAACATGACTTATGATATTCTTTCATTAATCTATCACCTCTCTTCAAATGCAAATGAGTTTGCAATGTAGGCTCTTCAACTAATTCTAACAATGATTTTGAAATAAAATGCAAAAAGGAGATTGAGTTTAGGAATCTAATCTACTTCTACCAATGCAAGAGACTATTGATGACTTGGTAAAACCAAACCAAGTTTTGCTTTGCCAACAGGAACAACTATGCAAAGTTGATGCAATCTTCTAACGATACACATGTTTTCAAATCACTTATACACAACGACACCATAAGACATGCAGATCGATAAGCATGAAGCAATTGAAGTTAAACTTTGAAATGAGTTCAACCTAACCATGCACTACAACTTGCAATCAACAAATTACAAATCGTATGAAAATAAGAGGTTTCAACATCAATCAACAACAATATCTTTCATTCAAATATTCAATATAAACAAATTCTAACAAATTGAGAAGTACGAAACCATGCTAACACCCAAAATAACACATGTACTCACCAAGCTTCAATGAAGTTGCAATTATTTTGGCAATATTTCAGCAACAATTTCACAAAAGTCTCTCCTCCAAATGAAATAAGCAAGCTTTCAATTACAACCAATGGCTTAGATTGATTCAAGATCAATAACCAACATAATTTAAAGTAACCCGGTTTGCTATAACTACCACCTACAAAACTTCAATGCTAGTCAATGAAAAATAGAGTATCCTCTATGGACAAATAGGAATATTCCTTGCCTCATGGGATCATAACAAACTATCTTTCAGAAGTATGTTTCCTTTATCCTTTTCCTTGATACATATTCAATGAATCTAGACATGATGATGTCAAACTTTGACATTGGTACACTTGGCATAGCCTCTATCTTGTATTCGATATCCTTCAAATCAGCTACCCATGTGGTAAAAGTCTTTTCACATTCTAATCCTCTTTCTTGACAAGTGTTCATAAAATTTATGAGGTTGCATCTTCCAAAAGTTCTCAAAATGTAATTTGTGGCCTTGAAGTAGATGGTCTTCATCTTTTCCCTTAACTGCTCTACATTCATGTGTCCATTGATGTCCATCTCTTGTTTGAACATCATTGCCCCTGAATCAAGGATTTCACGTTGATTCTCTTGAACTGATTCCTTTAACTCTAGGCAATCGCTTTTCACCTTCTCAAGGATTTCCTTTCTCATCACCAATGCACAATTCAACCACGAAAATTAGTTGCTTGACCCATTTCCATCACATTTCCTTCTACTAGTGTTTTTTTGGGGACATCCATCAATACTCGCAAGCATGGAATGGCCTTCTTGACAAAATAAAATTCTTCACACAAGGTATGTAAGATTTGGATTCTATCTTGAGTGAAGACAACTCTCTCATAAGTTTGCACAAATTCCTCAATGAACTTATTGTCTCTCTCGAAAAAATCCTCAACCCACTACTTTGCCTCTTGTATTGTCAACTTCATTCCTTCCAAATTCTCAACTAATTCTCTTGAAAGAGCTGCTGGTGGGATAAATGCCTACTCCGCTTGTTGAACTCAATTCATCAAGTGGCATATGTAATTTTTTAACTCCTTATTCTCTACCTTAAGCTGTTTTTTCTTTTCTACTTCCTCAATCTTTCCTTGATTGTTTGTATGAGCTCATCGAATTCTTCCACTTCTTGCTCTTTTGTTGTTGGTCCCGAATCAACAGTCATAACTTCGTATTCTTCTAGGGCAATGTCCTCTTTTGTTTCGTCAACTTTTGGAATTGCAACTTGCATTGTGCAAGATCCTGGACTTTCTTTCGTGATCTTGGAATATTTCTTTGTTGGCCTCTTTTACTCAATCCTACCAATCCTTTTGAATAAACTTTCCAAGTCATAAATCGGATTGTTCTCCACTATGTCCTTTTTCTTCAATCTACTTCTTAGCCATTCCGGAGTGGTGCATTGCTCGATATCTTCATTTTGATCTTCATTCTCTTGAGGTTCTTGAGGTGCTAGTATCATCTCTTCCTTGATATCTTCGTTTGGAAACTCGTGTCAAAATATTCAAGGACCTCTTCAATCAAAACTATACCTTGTTCATCAAGAAGAACTTCTACGTTTTGAGGAGGATCCCTCTCTTGGCTTAGGTTTTTAATAGAAGATTTGCTTGCATTTTGACCTTCGACAACTCTTGATTCTACCCCAACTTCTTTTGGTGTTTCATTCTTCACAGTAGATATCACATTTCTTTGCACCAAAGGCATACTAGCTGTAGAATGAGTGACTCCCAACTTTTGCCTTTTTTGTGGTGGTTCTTCCCTTGGAATTTCTTTCCTCTTTGTAGTCTTCGTTTGTGAAGCCTTGCCTTTCTCTTTCTTTCCCTTTCTTGTTGCTTCCACTTTCTTGCCTACTTTCTCTTTCGCTATTGATCTCTTGTGGCTCTTCAGATGATTCTTGTTTGAGAGATTGTGCTTCCAAGTCCAACAAATCATAAGTCAAATGGATATTCTTTTCTTTTATTTTATCCAATTGTTGATCTACCCCCCCATGTGTACACATAGTCATTGGCCTCATCAAATAAATTCAAGTCTACTACTTCCGTTTTGAACCAACTGAGAGAAGGAAGGGATTTATCCTTTACTTCATAATGATTTTGAACAAGATTCTCATTGTCCTCGAATTGATTCAGAATGGAGAATAATTTGCAAGCTCTAATCATCTTCATTGACAATCTAGAATTCATTCTTTTTCTAACTTTGAAACCATTTGTACTATTCTCCCAATAATCTTCTAGGTGTACTTTGTACTTGTACCTTCTCCCATAAACCTTCCTTATTTGATGATAAGGATCAAAATTCATCCTTGATGCATATGTCCCCATTGAATGAAATTGCAATTCTTCATTGGGAACCTCAATTGCTTGAAGTGAAGGACATGCCTCAATTGAATTCCCAAGAATGATTTGAAAAGTCACTCCAGTCTTGTGTTTGTTCTTTTGGATTTTCTCATATGAGATCAACTATCTTGTAAATTCTAGCAATACCATCTTGTTTGTTGGATATCTTGAAGTCTATAAGGACAAGATGAACATCATTGCACCTTGATGTATGTGAACTTGGGAAATTGAATGAACCACGAACCATACTTCTTCACCAACTCCTTAGCTTCTTGTGACAACCTTCTATGAGTGCCTCCTTGTAAAATCCTGACAAGTAGATGGAGAAGTCATCGTTCACTCTTCTGAAATGATTATTATTGTAAAGGTGCAGTTGAGGATAACATTCATACACCTTGAGTTTTTCCTTTCTATTTCCAATCAATCCTTTACATATGAATCGTTTGTATTTATAAACTCTTGCCAACATGCAGACAATGTATGAACTCATGTAGAATGTTCGCAAATGCTACAAGTTCCTCAATTGACAATCCAAGTTGTCGATAATAATCTTCGCCCAATTGATCATCTCTACACTAGTGGCTATCTCTTCAACAAAGTAAAACATCCATGGCTCGAAGCTGACTCAACAAGATGACAAGGCCTCCATACTCTTCCTTGAAGTCTGATTTGATAAATTTCTTGGGGTAATTTAGAACTGAATTTTCTTGGCTCCATCAACCACACATTATTGATAATATGCATACATGTGTCAGGTCCATCGTTAAAATTTTTTAAAGCTTCCTCCTTTGTCTTGTAGGTGGTGGATTTGTGGTTCAGAATATCAAAGCTTCCATGATAACCTCTTCCGTGAGATATGCCAATATTCTGCCATCCGAAGCTACACTTCCGATGTCCTAGGATCATAATGCTTGACACACTCTACCATCAATTCAACACATTGCACCATGGGGGAGAAAAGCAGCAGCTTAGATGAATTATACTTAAGCACTCACTCTTTGAATTCCTCCATTGTTGATATGTCCAAGGTTGGTGTCCCCAACCTTCTTCCATTTCAAAGTGAGCTTCAACTGGAAGCATCGAGAATTGAAATCATATTTCATTTGGGCTTGCTGAGCCCTTCTTGATACTCCTCTGGATTGTGCTCCCGACATTTTATACCTGCAAGGAAAACTTTACGTTATGATGGTGAATAAATTCCTCCCAATTAAAGTTTTAAACATATACTTCATTTTATTGTTCCTTTTAGAACACGAAAGGATTCATCAAAGTATGAGGCTATTTCAGATTCTTTACAAATGATTTGCGAATTTACATCCTAGAATCTTTATCATCCTTATCCTAATCTATGCATTTTATCCTTTTCAAACAAATTTTGATTTTACTACAATTCTGATTTTTCTGAGTTTCACATGTTATTACCTTAAATTTGCACCCATTTATACAGATTTTTGCACCACTATAACTAATTTTTGCACCTTGGAATTCTGATTTTCACACTTACATGAATGATTTTTGCACCTTGGAATATTTAATTCGCACTTCCTTATCTAAAATTTAATGTTTTATGTCTGGGTCTGCTACCAAAGTCAGCTTTAAGGTAATCAGATCTGAGAGTCAATTCTTGCTTGTTTCTTAAAATCACCTCCTTGATCACATTCGCTGAAGACTTGGTGCTGCTCTGCCTTCAGATGATCGAATTATGTTTTGAATGATGTTGAAATGAATCCTTTTGACCTTCTTATATAGCCTCCAAAGAGATTCGATGAAAGGTCATGTATTTTTTATTAAGGACGCCGAGTTTTGTTTAATTTTGTACTTTCAAAATATTGAATTCATGAAGTTTTAATGAAGCCAACCTACACAAAGGCCCATCAACTTCCATTTTCGATTTTCCTTGGAACATGCAAACAGTTTCTTTGGCGGATTTTAAACAAAGAGCTGGAGATTGTTTGAAAAAGACTAGATCAGATTTCCTAAGTCAAGCTGGGAGGTGGAAATGAGCAAAATGCAACCCTATTTCTGGTTAGAACTTAAACTCGCCTTTTCATTTCTTAGAAATTGATTATTGAAATCCTTGTTCTTTTTCAAAACCTTGAATTCCCTCTTCTTTCTTCAATTTTGGATTAAAATTTGTCATTTTTCAATACCCCTATCATCTTGAATTCCCTCTTCTTTCTTCAATTTTGGATTAAAATCTGTCATTTTTCAATACCCCTATCATCTTGAATTGAATTCCAAGTAGCAGCCGGAAAGGAGCAAGAAACTTTGTTTTTTTATTTAAAATTTACTTAGATTTTTCACAATCTCCCTTCAAGAATTTCACGTGCTTGTTCAAACCATCTTTATTTGCACAAGGAGCTGGAAATACTCTTCAAGGAGGTCCGAATTCCAAGTAGGAGCTGGAAACAAGCAAGAAACTTTTTTTTTATTAAAAATTTACTTAGATGTTTCACAGTCTCCCTTCAAGAATTTCACGTACTTGTTCAAAACATCCTTATTTGCACAAAGATTTTCCTTTTCAGCTATTTGAAACTCAACTTGTAAACCAAATTTTTTATCTCCATTGCAAAGATTCTTCCATCTTTGATCCCAAACCACCTTAATCTTGCGATTTTCCTCTATATTTCTTGGGCAGAATCTTATGATGGAGATGGAAATGCACAACAAAGGGAGCGGATTTTCCCTAGCAAGCTGGGAACGGTTTCTAGGGTTGAACACAATTCCAAGGACAAACTAGAAATTGCAAAGTCCTTGCGTGTAAATTCAAATTGGAGCTGGAAATGACTTTAAATTTTGAGTGCAACTTCGTTTCTTAAGTGGAAACCTCCATAATTGGAGAGCAAATAAGACAAGGTGCTCGAAATGAATGAATTTTCTCTCCTTTTCACTTGCACTTATTGAATTTCTTGCATTTTTCCATGAAGGACTTAGAAAGTTTCACTTGTTACTCACTCAGACATTTGAACTTTGATTTCCACTTAGCATCTTCAATTTGAGTTTGAAGTTAAATTGTGATGGCTCATATTCCCAAATTGCTTCATCTTGTTTGTTCTTTTTCGCCTTCACAACCTCTTCGTGTTGATTTTTAAAACAAAGTAGTATCACTCATTTGTAAAACAGCTTTCTACCTTGACAACTCTCCATTACACTTTTCCACCCATAGGTCTAAGACTGGGACAAATGACTCGTTTGCATCCTAAGGAGGAGAGTTAGAAGCCAAAACAACTACTAGTAAAACTAAAACTAAGCTATGCGGCCAAACTACTAAGCAGAAAGAGGGGGTCCCCATTTGCAATGGGGCGATATGTGAAAAGGTCACATGAGTAATCCCAAGGAAATTATTGAAAAAGTGATGAGATCTTGAAATAATGTATCTAGCCAAGTATTATATTTTCATTATAAGAGTTGAACAATACCTAAATTGCATTTCAGAAAATCCAGAAAAATATGCTCTGGTTACTCCAAGAATGAAAAGAACTTACCCCTTCTTCGTGTTGAGACCAGTTCCAACTGCAGTCCCTCCTTGCGCAAGCTGTCATAGCTAGTATTCTTTGTCAAAAAAATTCCATGAATGTGTTACTTGTATTAAAGAATTTGTGAGTACTATACCTGATACATATGAGGTAATGTGTTTGTGACACGTTCAATGCCATATTTCACCTGCATATTTTTGACATAACCAAAACTCAGAAACATAAGGCATCTGCATAAAAACTAACAAAAGCTTTCATCATACTCCCTTAGAGGAAAAGTTGTGCTTTATTTTACACCTTCAATCCATTGACATGGCATCTAGGTCTCAGCAGCATTCACAAGAGAAATGTAACAGAAGGGGTTCAGGAAATAAGTAAGCTGAGTAAATTGTACAGAAACAAGCAGAAAGGTTTCAGAGAGATACCTGTGTAGCATAGCCACTAAATTCTTGTCCAAGGGTTAGAGGTGTTGCATCTTGAGTATGTGTACGCCCGATCTTCACTATATCTTTGAATTCACCAACCTGTATTCAAGGTGTCAAATTACAGTGTATGTGACATAATAATCTTGCAAAGTGTTTATTGCATGGACTTTTTGCTATACAAAAAATTTAATAATATGAAACAGAACAACATACAAATACAATCAAACACTCAATGTAAACTTCAATCAGAGATATCAATTGCTATGCAAACCCCAAATTAAAGATGAATAACCAGGACGATAAAATAAATAGAGAAAGCAAGTAAATGTACAGATTGAGAGATCAAAGGATACATTTCCACAATAACTAGCTCTGTGTAAATGAGGTAAGAGAAAAGTCTGAGCATTTATAAATACTCCATACAAGAGGATCCCATAAAGATTAGAAAGGTCGCACAACAAAAAAGTGTCTATCAAGGTAGGTAAAAAGGCAATTTCAATCACTACAAAATGTCGTACATCTAATACCAACACAAAACTGGAAAGTAAACAAAAAGTATGCAAATTTGATTCATTCAAAACTTCGGAAAAATTAAAAATCCATAATTTTCAGAAACAACAAACCAGTTAAATTTCTATAGGAATCAAATAGTCCAGACCAATTCAGACAAATCCATCTGGTCCAAAAAGTTCGGATCTGACCAGATGTGAACTAAATCTGTCTGCACTTGATAACTCTGATGCTCAGTGATAAGTTGAGAACTTCTATATATAAGTTATAACTGCAAGAATATCTATAATCAACATTTCTTCTGAGTAGCCAGACCTTATACCTTTGCATTCAATGCAGCATGTAGTTGCTGCAGGCTTGGTATGAATTTTGAATTCATTTCAACTGCTGCGGCAATGTGCATAACCTGTCAGAATTTCAACCAGTTTTAATTTAAAAAGCAGGAAAACAGTAAATGACTTGTAATGACCACAACAAAGTCATTTTCATAAAGGGGGTAAGCACACAAAACCACAGAGATTTCAGTACAATGTTGAACATGCAACTATAATTTTAATAATGATTCTAACTCCTTAGTTTTCAACAAGGAACCAATTGCAAGCTAGATGTTGTGTGTTATGTATGTAGAAAATTTAAACATCAGGTTCTTTAACTGTAACTAATTATTCAACAGCCGATCTATCTTATATTCATCTACATATTTTGCGGATGGACTGATATATTAGTGTGAAACTCATATATGCTTTATATCCAACAAAGCTTTGATAAGCTAGTCAAACCAAATATACAACCATGGTCCATAACAGTATATTTTCCACCTTAAAATCACTTACAGTGGGAAATGTATCATTTGAAGATTGAGACCTGTGACTAATTATTCAACACCCAATAGATCTTACATTCATCTAAACATTTGTGGATGGACTGATAAATTAGTGTGAAAATCATATATGCTTTATAACCAACAAAGCTTTGATAAGATAGTCAAACCAAATATACAACCATGGTCCATAACAATATATTTCCCACCATAAAAATCACTTACAGTGGGAAATGTATCGTTTGAAGATTGAGACCTGTTGACATGATCATTTGGATGTACAAATTTCTCACCACGTGTTTTCCCAAGAATCTCAGCAGCACGATTTGCAATAACCTGTGAAAAGCAGAAGAATTAAAGAATGCGGGGGAAATATTGCATTGATTTTTTAATAGTAAATAGTTACATGCTAGGACACAAACAAAAACTGGAATCAAAATAAACAGAAAACGGGCAGTCATAAAACAAAAATCCTTATTGACATTTAGAATGTCAGAGCCAATACTCAAAAATTATTTCAAGACTACTGCCAATTTGTGAACTTATATCTAGGCTAGGCAATAAAATCATAGAGAACAGGATGCCAATGCCATAAGAGAGTAAATACAGCATGTGCATCTTAATAATAAACAATATGTTTTTGTCATACATTGATATAGAATGCATTCCCAATGAATCAGATTCATCACTAAAAGGGACCTCAGATTTCCAAACTGGAATAACTTACGAAGTCATCCAAGCATGGTGATGATAAGCAGTTATCTCTTACATTGCAGGTATAGTTAATATAACATTTGCATGATTGAGTCAGCATCAGTAAGAATCTCTAATCATGATAGACTCTAAGGAAGTGGTAACTTGCTGTTTGACTTGGTAAATAGGTGCTAACAAACAAATATTTGGACATTTACCCCATAGTTGTAAAACTGAGACTAAGCAAGCGCAAAATTTTTATAAACTAAAGGAAAAACTCGACATTTTATTTAACATTTTGAAATCCCTAATTATAAAAAAAATTCTTCAAAGACTTATTCCTAAATCTGTAGGACATATTATTGATTTCCATCATATATAATAAAAATTAGAATTTTAACACATATTGCAGACCCATTGGGGTTGAGATGTAGCACCCCTCATGGGGAATCTAGGGGCATTGCCCCTTGGACATTTACCCCATAGTTGTAAAACTGAGACTAAGCAAGCCCAAAATTTTTATAAACTAAGGGAAAAACTCGAAAATTTTATTTAACATTTTGAAATCCCTAATTATAGAAAAAAATATCCTTCAAAGACTTATTACTAAATCTGTAGGACATATTATTGATTTCCATCATATATAATAAAAATTAGATTTTAATACATATTGCAGACCCATTGGGGTTGAGATGTAGCACCCCTCATGGGGGATCTAGGGGCATTGCCCCTAGCAGGGTGTTGAGGCTCAGCACCCCTCATAGGGAACTGGGGGCAATGCCCCCAACAAGATTGAGCACCAGCACCTCATGGGGGTTTAGGGCCATGCAACAATGCACTTTCTGAACTACCAGAAAAAGCTCCCCTCATCTGCACTTGTTGTCATTCCTTCTCCAACAAGATTGAACTAACCGTGTCAAAGGTCAAAGTTTGGCTTTTACCAATAGAAAAGTAGCAAGTTGTTAAGGGTCAATGCACCCATGCCCTCATCATCTATTGCTTTGTGTAAGAAAATCACTTAGATCCTTGACTTTTAGGAGACGTTCTATAATGAGCTGCCCTCATGCAGTTTTGTAGAGAAATTGCAAATTCTTCAACTATAAAACCTGACTCTATCATTAGACTCAATACTTGTTTTTGAGATTACACCATAGTTAAGTGCCAATATACTTTTCCGGACTTTGGAAATCAAATCATCAGACACAGACAACTTGAGTAACAGTAAGAGTTCCGTGTGACACTTGTCAAAATCATCTAGGTTGGTTAAAATCCTGGCTCGATCCCAAGGATAATTCCATCACACATCCTATACTCAGGGATCATGCATATTTAGTAACTCCACATCATAATTTTTCCAATGAATTTTTGTGCCTCAAACAATATTAATTTTTAAATAATTGGCAATTATCTCAAAAAAAAATTGCAGAACTCTAACATCCCTTGAAATTTGACCTAGAAAACTTTCCCGACAATTTTTAAACATGATCCTAGAAATTTTTCAAAATCTTATAAATCTTCGAAACTCCAAATGGTTTGAAACCCTACTCTATAGACTTTGCAGGTTCTGTCAAACTTCAAGACAACTACCAAACTGAAATTCATAAATCCGAATCTGTAATATCTTTTAAAAAAAAAGTGAGAATTTTATATAAGGAAAAAAAAACCTGGAACTTCTGCCCTAGTTATTGATGCATAATATTAAACTTTCTGATTTTTGAAAACCTATTTTGCCATGCTCTAGCAGTAACATTTGCTACAAACCCACCTAAAAGTCATTCCAAAAATTTACAGATATTTAACACCTTTATGCAACTTTTAAAACTGTCATTTTTCCATGCCCTAGAAGCACTTTTCAGACACCCATACCTTCTTTGTTGCTGCACAATCTTTGGAATTTTTCTGATATTTTACCTATGATTTCCCACTGTTTTCACTCATGCAAATGTACTTTTGAATACATAAAAACCCTAAATGTGATTCGCAGCCTGTGACCTGCGATTTTTGGTACAAAAATAGGAGATTTTACTTTTCTTGCTACACAATTTTGACTAATTTTCTTCCCATAGCTGTGCCCTAGCCAACCTTGTGACCTTGATCCGTGATCACAAAAATCTTCCATACTTTCTTTGCACAATCAAACCCTGAACCCTAACTTGAAACCCAACCTAGAGTCTTATGAAAATGTTAGTAAATACAAAGGAATGAGATGAGAGAAAATGGCTAAAATGGCTTTTTTCCAGAAAGAGGAGCAGCATTACATAGAATTAGAAAACTGCTATTCCATCTAATACATTAAATGGTACAAATACTATATTAAAAGACAGTGCAATAGGCTCATTAAGAGCTGCAATAACTACAACTATATTTAATTACCATAGTTACACCGCCCTAGGGGATGGGGGGACGTCGGGACGGGGGGACAAGTTTCCGGGCAGGGGGGACAGAGGGGCCTCAATTTGGGGACGGCGGGGGGACGGCGACGGGGAACCAGGGGGGGAAGGGGTGTGTGTA
>MU225608.1:1855520-1875658 GCA_018584345.1 Thuja plicata | reverse complement strand
ATGTATTCCTCTAATTCAAGTTCCATAAGGAGAGAGGTAAGTCTAGTCCTCCAGGATATAAAGTTTGAAGGACCTTCTAATCTATCTTCCATTCTCATGCAGTGAGACATATTTTTATATTTTAGAAATGTAGAATTTCGTGAAATTTAGAATATGCTTAACTATAGATTATGTAGGTTTTATGTTTTATCTTCCTTTAATAACCTTGCTGCTCTGATACCATGTTAAGAAATGTAGATCTGAAGATAATGTATAAACTGATATGTAGTAGAATGCAATTGCCTTGGTGATTGATTGATTCTACATTTTGAATATCTATATATATTGAAATCGGCAGACGTGACTATTCACATATTAAACGATATGTCTGATCAAAATAAAGTGACGTGTTTGTTCATTATAATCATCGATTTGCATTAATGCAAATCGCATTAGTTAACGCTGAGTGTATAGTCACTATCGTGACTTTTATGTGTTAACAGTCACGATAGTATCGTGACTGTTAATACATAACAGTCCAATACATTTGTTGTGTAAACGGATAGTAATATAAACCGATTTCATCATACATATGATATATATATATATATATATATATATATATATATACACACACACACACACACGTTCGTTTCCAATGCATATATATTTCAGATATATATATATCTATTCATTATTATATATATATATATTATATACAAAGCATTCTATAAACACGAACGAACAATATTTTAACAAGTGCAACTAAAAGAGGAGTGATTAGAGAATTGAGTGCAAGTGAAAGAGCAAGAAGAAGAAGAGGAAGATTCTACATCTTAAAACATTTCAAGCACAAGGTAGGGTTTTTAACTTTTTTAGTTTATTTCTTGATTGTCATTTGTAATTGTTTTTGTTGTTTCATTTTCTAAATCAGATTTTATGTTGAATCTTGAGGGCAAAATAAAGATCATTGTGATCCTTCATTTTGCCCTCAAGAATCAAGATTGAAAATTTTTAAAGTTCGTTTTATAGAATTTAAAGTTTGTTTTAGAATTTAAAATTCATAGTTTAAATTTTTTATTTTTTTAAAGTAGGCTAAAACTAGATGCTTAATGAATTTATTTTCATTTTGTAAAATGTTGTAATGTCCCCTTTCTGAAATAGGATTTAATCATAAATAATAATAATAATAATAAAATATAATATATTATAAATTAACTGGATTTAATGAAAGGCCAAGAGATATGTAATGAAGAGTTGTGAGTCCCTCAAAATAAGATATATGAGGGAGGAGAGTTCATTTGAAAGGGATTTGGAGAGAAGAAGACAAGAGAATAGGAGTTAAAGAAGGATTAATAGAAGAAGAAAGGAATGTGAAGAAAATAAGGAAGCGACTCTTTCAAAAGGTAGCAATGATGAAGGGTTGTAACTCTTTCAAAGGGTTGTGATTATGAAGAGTTGTGACTTGTGGAAAGGGTTGTAATTATGAAGGGTTGTGACTCTTCAAAAGGGTTGTGAGGTCATGACTCTTGCCAAAAGGCAGACATGATGAAGAGGTGTAACCTCTCCCTCATATGGGAAGATAAAAGAGGGACAAGGATCCATTTGAAATGGACATCCAAAAAGGATCATGGATTAAGTGTTTGTTCTGTAATCAGAAATGGAGGAATCAAGAATACATATATGATTTAAATAAGAAGTGCAGATATGATTGTGAAAGGTTGTGTCCCTTTCAAAGGGAAGGAATAATAAAGAGTTGCACTCTTTCAAAGGGTGCTAATGGTGAAAGGGTGTGTCTCTTGTCAAAGGGCATGTAAGATGAAAATGACCTCTCCCTCACATTGAGAGATATAAAGGTAAGGATCAATATGGAATGAAATGGAAAACTTATCTCTTCTTTTAATCCATAAGGATCAATATTTAAGAAGAGAGAATAAAACACTCAATCAATCAAAATAAGAAATAGATATCTGAATATAAGCAGCAAATCAAACTACTATAAGGAAACAACAGACTTATATACTGATATACACACAAATGATTTGGCTGACTATGATTGGTCTCTCATTTGTCAGGAAGTAGAATAATACATGAGATATTAGTATACTCATAGCCTAATCCTTAATCACTTGCTATAGACCCTTAAGAGGATAGGTTGGTGTTGTGTAGGGAGAGGCGGAATAATTCTCACAAGGTAGGTGAATCCCAAGATGTGATATGGACGGGGTCCTGAAGCCTTAAGCGAGCCTACTTGTAGATTGGTGTCCAAGAACCCTATGACAAATAAATCCCCATCCTTCCTAGGGTTGATGTTTAGGAGAGAAGGAATCGGGGCTTAAGTATGTTAAGTTGTTAACTATCAAATGTATTATGAATATTTCATTGTTTCTTACTTCAATTTGTTTTAAATGCCTAGTGATGTATGTTAATCATTAGGAATTGATAGCTTCCTAGTAGGGAACATTACAAAGACTAAATAAATTGCCATTTCCAAGTGAAATCAAAACCCTAGTTGGGAATTTTAGGGTAAAATTAAGTAACTACCAATTGGTGATATTACAAATGGTATCAAAGTCAGTTCCTACCATCTTGTAGGGTAAAGATGAATCAATAAATGCATTCAGTGCATATATTATGTGTATACTTTGAGTGCTTTGTGTCTTCATATATTCATGTGTATACTTTGTACTTTCAATAACTAAGAGTGAACTAAATGATATAATTTGAGGTATGCTATCATTAAAACGTTGGTTTTTGCAAAATTATGATATAGCCTATATCTTTTTCGCTAGAAGATAAGAGAAAAACTTGTCTCAAAATTGCAAACCATGCAAATTCTCAATGCATTGGTTAATGTAAGAGTTGCGCAACAAAAAATGGGAAGGGTATATTGTAATGTCTCGTTTCTGAAATAGGATTTAATAATAAATGATAATAATAAAATTAAAATAATTAAATAAATAATAAAATATAAGATATTATAAATTAACTAAATTTAATGAAAGGCCAACAGATATGTAATGAAGAGTTGTGACTCCCTCAAAATAAGATATAAGAGGGAGGAGTTTTCATTTGAAAGGGCTATGGAGGGAAGAAGAGCAAAGAATAGGAGTTAAAGAAGGATTAATAGAAGAAAAAAGGAATGTGAAGAAAATAAGGAAGTGACCCTTTCAAAAGGTAGCGATGATGAAGGGTTGTAACTCTTTCAAAGGGTTATGATTATGAAGGGTTGTGAGTCGTGACTCTTCGAAAGGGTTGTAATTATGAAGGGTTGTGACTTTTTGAAGGGTCATGACTCTTGCCAAAAGGTGGATGTGATGAAGAGGTGTGACCTCTCCCTCATATAGGAAGATATTAAAGGGACAAGGATTCATTTGAAATGGGCATCCAAAAAGGATCAAGGAAATAAAAAGGAAATAAGTGTTTGTTCTGTAATCATAAATGAAGGAATTAGGAATACCAATATGATTTAAATAAGAAATGCACATCTAATTGTGAAATGTTGTCCCATTCAAAGGGAAGAAATAGAAAAGAGTTGCGCTCTTTCAAAGGGTGCTATAGTAAAAGGTCGTGTCTCTTGTCAAAGGGCATGTATGATGAAAATGACCTCTCCATGAAATGTTATGTCCCTTTCAAAGGGCAGATATAATGAAGAGTTGCACTCTTTCAAAGGGTGCTAATGGTGAAAGGTTATGTCTCTTGTCAAAGGGCATGTATGATGAAAATGACTTCTCCCTCACATTGAGAAATATAAAGGTAAGGATCAATATGGAATGAAATGGAAAACTTATCTCTTCTTTAAATCCATAGGATCAATATTCAAGAAGAGAGAATAAGACATTCAATCAATCAAAATAAGAGATAGATATCCGAATATAAGCAGCAGATTAGACTGCTACAAGGCAAACAACAGACTTATATACTAATTTAACGCATAATGATTTGACTGACTATAATTCGTCTCTCATTTGTTAGGAAGTAGAATAATACATTAATTATTAGTAGAATCATAGCCTAATCCTTAAAACACTCGCTATAGCCCCTTAAGAGGATAGGTTGGTGTTGTGTAGGGAGAGGCGGAGTAAATCCTTACAAGGTAGGTGAACCCGAAGATGGGATATAGACGAGGCCCTGAAGGCTTGAGGGAGCCTACTTGTAGATTGGTGTCCAAGAACCCTATCACAAGTAAATCCCCATCCTCCTTAGGGTTGATGTTTAGGAGAGAAGTAAGGAATCGGGGCCTAAGTATGTTAACTATCAAATTTATTATGAATAACTCATTGTTGCTTACTTCAATTTGTTTTAAATGCATAATGATGTATGTTAATCATTTGGAATTGACAGCTTCCTAGTAGAAAACATTACGGAGACTAAATAGATTGTCATTTCCAAGTGAAATCAAAACCCTAGTTGGGAATTTTAGGGTAAAATCAAGTAAGTCCCAGTTGGTGACTATTGATGTGAGTTTTATGCCACCACAACATGCAAGATGAAACACTTAATGTTCCAAGATGAAACACCAAATATCAAATCCTCTCTTGAATAAGGAAGCTCATATTCTAAGCAATGTTTATAGATTGTGTGATCAAATGAGACAACCTCAAGGTTCCTTCTTATTTTGGACTTTCACTCAGTTATTATGATGTGATATGTTGGGTATCACAAAGGGACTTGCGATGTTCATTCAATGGATATCAACTACTCTAACTTCTTCCAACCAAACAAACTGCAAACGGAAAGGACTTAGAAAGCTATTCTACTACTGGAATGCAAGAGATAATGAATGTCTTTGTGACTCTACCAAACTTAGTGTAGCCATCAACATCAACCAAGCTAGTGCGATATCCTAAGGTAGATGTAAGATGTTCAAACTATTACCATTCCATTAACACCATCTATCGATGCATATCAATGTGCAAGCAATAATCAAAGCAAAGCTCATAAATATGTCATTTGACCACAAAAGGCAAACTTACAATCAGCAAGCAGCTAGTGGTTTGGTCTAAGTGAGTCCACCAAAGATGCATCCAAAATATCTTCCATTTAACTAAACAATACTTCTAACCAACATGAAATGAAATCCTAATCTAAGTGAGGAAATGTAAAAACCGTGCAATACTCCAAACCAACACAAGTAATCCACCATGAAGACCAACAATGAATTAGCAATTACTTTGATAGCATTATAGCAACAATTTCTCCAAGTCCCTCTCTTACAAATGATAAGGCTTTGCCTTTTATAGTAGTCCCCAATACAATGAGTGGCTTTGATTGATTCAAGATCAAGGGCCAAGATTTAGCCAACACAACCCTAATCTACCTAACACCTACAAGCATTAAATGTCATCCAATTACAATTGGGAACCACCTTGTGGGTGCCACCTCAACATGTTTATCTTATAGACTTGATAAATATCTCGTGATACTCAACACCATCAAGCCTTCAATTGTGATGGTTCATATTCTCAAATTGCTTCATCTTCATGCATTCTTTTATATCCTTCGAAGTCCTTCACCTTGAAATTTCCACGTTGACATTACTCGAATTTGCTTGTTCTTGAATTCTTGATGTCATTTTGATGTCTTGTCCTTGGTATAGCACTTATATAAGTGATGTAAGTGTGGCATGTAGTTGGACTATCCAAATGAACTTGGATTTCTGGAGGAAATTCAAGTTTGCAATAATTTCTTCCTTTGGCTTGTAGACTTAGTCATGATATTGTACTTGCATTTTAAATTCATCTTGAATGCCTCAAACTTGGACTTTGATTTGCATCATGATGTTGCACTTTGACTTGCCCTTTGTCTTGGAACACCCTTGCTTACATTGGAACTTGTAGCATGTTGCCTTGGCGTCTTGATGCCTTGGTCCTCTTTTGCATTTGAACTTGGGTTTGCACCTTTGTTTTGACCCTTGATCTCGAACATCATCTCACTAATCTCCTTGATGAATGACTTGCAATTTGTTGATCTCTGTTTGAAGGCCTCGAACTTAATATTGCCACAGCCCTACGATCTCTAAGCATCTTCAACCTACATGCATCATCATCCATTAAGTACTGAATTTGAAATTCTTTTCTTTTAAAGATTGAAAATTGAATAACAAGAAATGAAATTCAAAATCGAGGCTACTTGTGAGCAATCTTTCAATATTTAACCTTAGAACTTCTCTATTTCATCCTAAAATCTAATATGCAAATGAAAATCTAATGATAAAGCGTATAAATTCAATACCAAATTTTCATTTTAATTAAGTTTGAACTTTTCAAAAAGTAACATCCTTTGCTTTTAAGGCCCAATTTTGATACGATGACTTCTAAAACTCAGATTTTATACCCAGATTTGCAATTTGCAGTACTAAGTGTGTGATTTTCTTGAAAATTGAAGTGTTAGCATCCTAGTTTTGCCCAATTTAATGATTTTTCAATGTCTTCTTTCAATCCAAACCTCTATGTGAAAATTCAAATCGTCGACCCAGGTCTGCAAGTAAGAAGGTCTGGTTTCTTTATTGAGTCTTCTTTGAACACCTTCCTTGACTCCAGCCATGTAGAAATTTCAGATTAGTCTCCAAATTTGAATTGCCAAGAAGTGATCTCTGCTCCTAGAGACTCAATCTGCCCTGCAAATGGTTGATTTGATCTGTTTTATGTTTGAAATGAAGTGATATGACCTTTTATACGACAACTAAGTCCAAGGGGCATGTCTTCTACTCAAGCCGACTTGGGCTTGGAGAGCAAAAATTAAATTAAAAATCGATTTATCTAAACAAATCGCAGCCCTTCATTAATTTTTTTTGGCCCTTTCACTTGCATTCGAACTCCTTCAATATTCAAATCATGTCTCCTTATTAAAACCATGGTTCATTTGAATTGAATTGATGGCCCCCTCATTGGTAATTTAATAAAACCAATTTCCTTTGTAAGTTCAATCGCCATTAATAAACGCCATCATTAAGAATTTAATGATTTCCCTTGGACACAATTAAATTCATGGCTTATTTTCACAAAGTCGTGGCCTCTTGAAATTTCATAGGCATTTTAATAAAATCCATTTTATTTATCCATTTGATTGCCTTTAATAAATGCACACTTGGTATTTAATGATTTTCCCATAATCGTAGCCTTTCATATTGGATTGATGGCCCTTAAAATCAAACCTTATTTAATATTTTCACCCATATTCGATTGCCCAAAATAAATGTTTCACTTCAAAATTTAATGTTTTCATTTCACACTTCAATGATTTTTCCCCCCGTTAAGGTTGATCCACTTGTAATGATGGCTTGCTGGCCATGTTCATTGAGTTTCCAAATGATCGTACACAGGTCGGAATTGAAGGTCTAATGTGGCAATTGCCATATCACAGATTGGATCCCACTGCTTGATGTGTCAATGCTTGCCACTTGAGAGGGTGGATTCCACCACTTGATGCACCAATATGCCACTTGAGAGGGTGGATATCACCACGTGAAGTGCCAAGGCAAACTCAAAATTAAAATCTTCATGTGTCACTCGAAATCATATCCAAAGAGTTGTATGACAATAACAATCTTGACAATCACCCTTGTGGCCATTCAACTTAGTCAATTTTCTCGATGCGTCAAGGCTTGTCACTTGAGAGGGTGGATTCCATCGCTTGATGTGGCAAAACTCATCAAGGCAGATCAACATTTAGACTTCAATAGTGATGGCATATTCCCAAATTGCTTCATCCTCTCAAATCTTCTTCATTCTCTTCCCTAGAAAATTTCTCATTGCCATGAGTTGAACTTGCACTTGCAAACTTGAATCTTCTTCTCACCTTGAGCTTGCATTCTGATAACTTGACTTGAATCTCTCTTCTCATTTGGAGTCCTCGAGCTTGAGCCCGCCTTCCTGTAGCATCCACTTGCTTGAAGTTTTGGGCTTGATCTTCACTTGAATCTCTTTGCCCTCCTAGCTTCCTCCTTCAACAATTTTCCTTGCAAAACAAGAGAGAAGTTGCGTTAAGCTCTTGAAGTAATGAAATGAAAGAAATCTTAAATCTCATGAATTGAAATCACATTAATTATCCAGCAAAAGGAATTTCTCAAGTTCAAGATCAAGTTTTCTATCTTCTTGCAATTCAAAACAATCTTGATCCTACAACTTGACATGAATTCACTTGGAATCTAGGAAATAAATGAGCTCTTTAATGAATATGATACCCAGATTTCACCACTCTACCACCTTCATGTCTGATTTTGAGAAAACCTGCCCTGAATTTCCAAGATTATGACGATTCGCTCTTCTTCGCTAGTTTGAAAACAAGCTGCTGCCCTCTTTGTATCACTCCATGTAATGTCCCTTCGTAAAATTTCTTAGGGTTTGGACAAAAATTATTATTATTCAAACGACGAGACACTTCTTTCTATCTATAATTTGTAGACAGCTCTTTTATTTGCCACAGTGTGTATTGAATGCAATCAAATATAGTTTATTTCAGCCTGAAGTGAATTGAAAGAAGCATAGATAGAATCCCTGATATAACGATCTGCAATATATAATATCGTGATCCTAATCCTTGTTGATCTGACGTATGTGATGATCCAATGCTGATCTCAATGAGGATTTGATAAGCTACTTCAGATATTTAAATCTTCTCCATTATGCAATGAATATGGTACAACTGTGACCTAGTGGAATGAAGGAATGGTAAAGCACAACCGCTATTCTAGCGATCTCCACGAATATACCGTGTGGTAGTTCCTGTTCTCCTTAATCTTCTTTATCTAAGGTTCTGATTATGATGTATTCATATAGTATTTCCCTCTATACAGATTGCTAATGTATATCTCCTTGATACTATTTGCTAAAAGTGTATTGAATTTGTATTTGGAAGTGAATCTGTGTTTGTCAATGATCCCTATCACTGGAATTCTATGATGTTTGTTTTATTGCAGATGATACGATAAATCTTATTTGTTGTATTGTTTACTTGATCTTAAATTGGTGAAGTAAAACTGAGTTCCGATTCTCTAATATGATTACTGGCTTGTTATAAGAATTGACTGTATATATATTGTACGCTGCCTATACTGATTTGATTCCCCTGTTCTTTTCTCCCCAGTGTTTACTGTGACTGATCCCTGTCGCTGGATGTTCCTCTGCTAAGTTGACTGGCTGTTAATGTTACGTGGATTTGTGACTGTGCTGTGAATGCTTTCCTTGCTGAGACGATGCTGATTAGGATTCCCCCCTCCTCCATTTGGGTGCCCGACCGCTCTCATATATGTCGTCGCTGTCCATGTGCATCGTGGGGAGGGGAAGTGAATCTGTGTTTGTCAATGATCCCTATCACTGGAATTCTATGATGTTTGTTTTATTGCAGATGATACGATAAATCTTATTTGTTGTATTGTTCACTTGATCTTAAATTGGTTAAGTAAAACTGAGTTCCGATTCTCTAATATGATTACTGCCTTGTTATAAGAATTGACTGTATATATATTGTACACTGCCTATACTGATTTGATTCCCCTGTTCTTTTCTCCCTGGTGTTTACCGTGACTGGTCCCTGTCGCTGGATGTTCCTCTGCTAAGTTGACTGGCTGTTAATGTTACGTGGATTTGTGACTGTGCTGTGAATGCTTTCCTTGCTGAGACGATGCTGATTAGGATTCCCCCTCCTCCATTTGGGTGCCCAACCCCTCTCATATATGTCGTCGCTGTCCATGTGCATCGTGGGGAGGGGACCGACTAAATGGTTGCATCCCTCCATGGTCGACGGTATGGGTATGGGATTAAATCATTTATGTTTAGTTATGTTTCTAAACATATTTCGTATTTATGTTTATGATTATAATAGATATAAAAATATTAATATGGATATAATATTATATTATATGAATATTCAATATAATATTATAATATAGGATTAAAATATTAATAACTTTTATATTATATGATAAAATATTATTATCATATATTTAAAATACCACATATATATTTGATGATGATAATATATTGTATATAAATTTATACGATAATTTATTATATGAAAATATTTAGCATTATATTACTATATTATATTTTTTCATTATTATTTTGATATTAAAGTTAATTTAATAATGAAATATGCCATAATTTATTATTATCAATTTATTTTAATTATTCATTACAAACGCCTATTTTTAGAAAGGGGACATTACACTCCAGCACCTTATGAAGCAGTTTGCTGCCCTACAAAGACAAATTCACTGCCTTGAGAAGTTTGCTGCCTTAGGAAGTAGTTCACTGCAAATTGCAGAGATATATTTGTTACGTTTTGGTGATGAAGTGATTTAGAAATGTTCCTCCTTATATAGGCGTTTGAAGCAATGAAAGGGCACCTCTTCCTAGGTAGGCCGACTTAGATATTCTCATCCAATGAAATCATTTTACTTAATCCAGTTTTAGCCCTCTTAAGGCCGACCATATCAAAGAGTGATTAATTTTCTAATGTTTCATTCTCCTTTCATAAAATCACTGTCATCTCAAGTTTGGGCGAGCTATACTTGTGGCGGAAATTTACCAAGGTTGAGGATGGTGGGGAATTGCTTCATTTACCAACATTCTGATCCCCTTCTTCAAATTCAGATTGACACTTACCTCATCTTTCCATTGTTTCCTTTCATTCCTTCACACTTGGTCACCAAACTCTATCACCATCAAGGCAGAATTTCAACACGTATGAGGATTATCCCTAGGAGTAGGGCGGAAATCAGTTAGAAATTCTTGCTTTCTCAAACTTGGCTTCATTCCCTAGAATCTCTACTCTTTTCATTTCAAACTTCATAATGCATATTAGGAGGGACTTGGTCTACATTTTCATCTTCATGTAGGAGAGAGCATGGAGAGGATTATGGAATCCTCATAAAGGGGGCAAAATCCGCCCTGTAATGAGAATTTGTGTTTCAACTTAATAACTTCCTTCTCCATCCAACTTCGAACTTTTAAATTAGATCATCTTCTTCGTAAGACCTGATCCCCAATGTTGTTTTCTCATCATTTGGCGAATGGGAGGCTAAATTCTTGCTTCCATGGCTACCATAGTAAGGCGGAGATTCACATAGAGAGAGGATTTTATCCTCAGGGATGGCGAAATTTTATCATTCCTGAGGATTTTCTTCATTTCATTTTCATATTTGAAACTATTCCTTCATCAAGATCGGGCAATTCAGATTTGAATGTCATTTTTGAATCATACTATTCTTCATGCCATCCTAATCTTGCACATGCTCAATCTATGAGGTGGAAATGATGGGGGGAAGAGGAATCTTGAGAATCCTTTGTGGTGGCGGAATTCCGCCTCCTTCAAGGATTCACTCTTATCTAAACTTCATTTTCACACACCCTTTTGTTCTACACTTAGCCGCTTATTATGTTTTGATCACAGCCATGTTTGAAATAATGTAACCATTTTGCCGCAAATCGACACTTCATCTTTCTCACAAGGGCATAAATTCAGCCTTATAGAGGAATTCTTCATTCTTTAACACTCATTCAACCTTGCATTCCTACCAAACCAAAGGGGAGGTGATCCCACTTCTCACAATGATGCCTTGTTTAGTCTCTTGCCCAGTGTTGTGAGGTTTTCACACCATCGCCCCATTGCGAATGGGGCCCCCCTCTTTTGGCTTTAGCAGTAGTAGTCATCTTAGATGCTCTTAGGTGGTAACAATTTTCAAGTCTCCAAGTCGAGGAAGTGATTTTGAGCAATTTTGGCCTGCTGGGAAGTCAAGTCTGTCTGGGATGTAAGCGAAAGCTGGCCTAAGTCTGTCATGGATGTGGAATTGAAACTAAGTGATTTGTGATGAAATGAGTTAGAACCTTTTGAAAATCCTTGTTATAGCTTCAATTTGACCTTAGAAAGTCGGGATAGGTTGTGGGAGGTAACATTGTTGAAGGCATGTTGAATCCTGAAATTTGGCTAAGTCTGGAATTTTTTGAAAACCCCTATAATCTAGAATCTTTATTATAACTCCTATGAAGCTGAAACCTATCTCAAACATCCTGAGAGTATTTATATAAATATAACTTAAAGTATAAGTTTGTTATAATTAAATGTTAAATTTATATAAATCCTCCCGCCCCCTGAGCTGAAAAATTACAAAGTGTTCAAATGGGGCGTTAACTTGCAAATTCAAAATCCTGGCACTAGGTCGGAATCCGACCATGTCCAAGGATAAAATCCCCGCCTCCCCTAATTTATGCCCTCTCAAACTTAAGCTTTTTGATTACATGATGTGAGTTAAGGGATTGAAGGGTCAAGTCTTGGAGTTAGATAACGAATTGAAGGCGAAAGGAGTCAGATTTGATGAAGTGGAAATGTTCAAATCCTTGGGTAGGGGCGGAATCCGGTCCCTACCCAGGATTTTTATCCTCCTAACACCTTTATTTCCGCCCAAAAAAGCTTAGGGGACCTAACATTTTCTTGGAAGACCGAATTAATTAGAAGGTAAGGGAGAAAAGTCTAGAGGTTGATAAGATAATTCGAAGAGAGTAGGGGTGGAGTTTGAACAAAAATGAAGAAATTCCTTGAGGGATGGTGGAATCCGTCATCCCCTAAGGATAAAATCCTATGCCCCCTTAGATCTCTGCCCAGCTCAACAACAAAATCCTTCTGGACATGGAATTTCCGCCCATAATCAAAATCCTCGAGCTCATGGAATTTCCGCCTATAATCAAAATCCTCGAGCTCAAGGGATTCCTGCCCATGACAAAATCCTCCTACAATGTAAATTTCCGCCCCAAAAGGGAAGTCTCACTCAAACATAAGGTGGTGATTTTATTAAGGAGAAGGACAAGCATTTAAAACGTCAATTCCCCCTTGTCAAAGTCGGCCTAAGAGGAGCTGAAAAACAAATTAATTTAAATAATTTCATTGGCCAACTTAGAGCCAAGCCGGCCAACATTGAGGATTGTGCCTTCTCAAGTCACCATCACCTATATAAGAGAAGACAGTCCAAGTCATTTTAACACCAAGGCATAGCAATCTTATCTCTGCTATTGCAGCGAGTTTCCTCTTCAAGACAACGATTTGGGGCAGAAATTTCTCCTTCCTAAGGCATCAAACTCCCTCTATAGCTGGCAGCAAACCATCATTAGCAGAGTAAATCCCTTTGGGGTGATGGAAAATATTTTGTGAAGCAATAAGGGCATCCTTTACCAACCATTTGGGGACTTCAATTGGCAGTAAAATTTGGGCACATAAGGCGGTTTTATTCCCAGAAATCTGAAATAAGGGGGATGAGAGAGGTCAAATCTGGGCATGCTTTCATGTTGTAAGGCTTGTCTAGGGTTCAGATTTGGTCAAATTTGTTTCAGACTCCAAGAATAAGATTATTTTGTCAAAACTAGAATACAGATTTGCAGGAGAATGGGGGAATTTGGTTTTAAATTTGAGGGAAATCCATTTTGCTTAATGTTGATGTAATCTCTACTAATGAAAATTTTAAGATTTCTTTTGTGCTAGCTAGTCATTTCATGAGCTTAATGCTTTTTTCATTTCTTGTTTTGCAAGGTAAATTCAAGGAGAAGCTAGAAAGCAAGGAGATGTCAAGACTACAAGACTTCAAGTGGATGCAAGGAGACAGTTCAAGCTCGAGGACTTCCCAATGAGAAGGAAATTCATCATCAAGGTCATCAAAGGAAAATTTAAGTCAAGAATAAAAAGAATCTAAGAAGGCAAAGAACAAAGGGAAAGAATGAATTTACAAGTCCAGCTACATGAAGACTTCACCACTTCAAGAAAAATTGAAAGAACATCAAGTTTACAAGTTCAAGATGCAATTTCAAGTCTTAGCAATGAGAAGATTTCGAAAGGAGGATGAAGAGGATTTAAGAGGATGAAGCAATTTGGGAATATGCCTCACTATTGAAGGCTTGCCAATGGTGAGTATCAAGAGATATTTCCCATCATCAAAAGATTGATCAAGTCTACAAGATGAGGATGATGAGGTGGCACCTAGTTGTCTTCTACCAATCAGAAAATTTCAGTTCAAGCACATCCAACCACATCGTGCCAAGTGTACAATTTTCTCATTGGCTCTCAAAAGCATTATGATTTTCTTACTGGCTCATAGAGTGGTGCCTTGGTGTAATTGGTTGATAGTTTGGCAACCCTAATTCGGGTTTGTAGGGATGAATCTTGGCCCTTGATTTTGAATCAATCTTGGCCCTTTATTGTAATTGAACACCTATAAAAGGCAAAGGCCTTCTCATTTGTAACCGTTAGTCATTAGCTAGAGAGAGCATTAGAGTAGGAAAAGAGAGCTAGAAGTAGAGGTAGGCTAGCTAAGGGAGAGACTTGATCAAATTGTTGGTATAATGCTATTGTAGTGATTGATGATTCATTGTTGGTCTTCATGGTGAATCACTTAATATTGCTTTGAAGTGTTGTATGGTTTCCTCGATGCCTCACTTGGAGTAGATTTCTTTTCATGTTGTTTAGAAGTAGCTTAGTTCAATGAGAGTACTTGTGGGTGTTTACTTGCTTGACACGATCTAGACCAAACCACTAGCCTCTTGTTGATTGCAGGTGTGCCTTGCGTGGTCAAATGGCGTTCATATGTACTTAACTTCAATTGATATTCAATCTTTAATTTGCATCCATTTGATGGGAATGCAGAGGCGATATTGATTTGAAAACCATTCGAGTATTCCTTAGAAGCTTGCACTAGGTGGGTGGAGTCGCTCACAAGATTGCACCTAGTAGTGTCCAAGTCATCCACACTTCCTTGCATTCATAGTTAGGAGTAGAAGTAGAAGAAGTTAAGTTTAAGTTTAAGTTGAGAGTTGAAAAGTCAGAGAATCAAAAACTATATTTTCATTGCACATTGTGAAGCTAAACCTTTAGAAGTGCATGTAGTTGATATCCATTGAATGAATAACGCAAGTCCCCTAAGTGATTAATAGCAAATCACATTATTTCACTGAGCGAGTATCCACAATTGAAGGTAACCTTGCAGCCATTTCATGATCTTACTTTGCAAGCTTAGCATAAGAAGTGACCTTATTCAAGAGAGGATTAAGTATCTAAGTGTTTTAGTTTGAAACATTGGGTGTTTGATTTTGCATGTTGTAGTGGAACAAAGCTCACATCAACACCCAGCCATTTACTCCAAGTTTGCCTTAAGTTGCTTCCACCAAAATGGCGAAAATCTGATCATGAGGATACTAATCCTGGGAGGTGGTGGAGTTCCGCCACCCTTCAGGACTTTGAATTGACTTGAAACTTAATCCCCTTTCAGAGTCCTTGAAACTCCTCTAGACTATGCTAAGTTGCCCCTAATTAACCATTTTGTGCCCTTTCAAGCCTCCCAAGACCAAGGACTCAATTGATTTCGAGCTACTCTCCTCTTTCCTTGACTTCAAAAACTTAGATTTACATCCCTCTAAGGTCTGAAGACTTGAAATTGTCACTAGCTAGGACTCCTAAAACCTTTTACTCTTACTGCTAAAGCAAAAAGAGGGGGTCCCCATTTGCAATGGGATGATGGTGTGAAAACCTCGCAACATCTAGCACCCACCCAAAGAAATGTTTCTAAACACTTCAAGGATAAAACTCGCCTGGAACCAAGAACCTTTTATCGACTCCACTCTCACCCATCAAACAACTAGGAAATGCACTCAAAATGGAAGAAACCACAAATCGAGCTAAGAGCCTTCATCCTCAATTACCCATGTTTGTGCAAGTGTATTCATTCCCTGCTCAACAAGAACCTGGAAAGCTTCTTAGATCCATTGGACTTATCTATTTAGATGTCCTTACTCCAAAAGCATCCTGGATAGAGCCTCACTGCCAGTCAGGCGTCCATAGCCCCGACGAGGTTATCGTTGTGGTTCACCAAGCACATTGCTCTACCTTTAGTGATTTTATTAACACCAATAGAGATATTCGCACACCTAGAGCCAAATCACGGTTCAACAGGAACATTGCTCTACCTTTAGTGATTTTATTAACACCAATAGAGATATTCGCACACCTAGAGCCAAATCACCTCACTTTTCATTTTCTTTTCTCATTTTTCTGATCTTTTGATTCAGGTTGGAGAGACGAAATCCAAGATCAATGGAGCATACCTACTACCCAGACCAATTCTCTTCCCCTGTCATGATTTTTTTTTCCTTTTGATATTGCTTCTCTTTTCTTTCCAAATTCGATTTTGGCTTACAAGCAGTGAAGCTTGTAGAGGGTTTGGTAAAACCACAATGGCAACTTATAAGGCACACAATATAAATAGCCAATAAGCTTACATTACAAGTATGGGCGGTGTGGTGCATTTATTTGTGTTTTAAATTCACAAATCCTACTCAACATCAAGATATTAATTATTAATAAAGGAGTAAAAGTCTCCTTAATTAAGAGTTACAAACAAGTTATCCAATAAAGATAAGATCGACAACTAAGAAAGCATAGGATAAGAACTTATCTAAAATTTGAAAAAAAAAAAAGAATATTCCTAAGATCTATCCGAACAACTTAATTGACCATTATTAAGTAAAATTACAATATTAATTTAATACCCTTCCTTAGCGGTCAATCTACTGACTAACCAAGTTTATCCCAAAAATTTACGAATTTGACAAAAATCAAGGACTTGGTAAGAATATTTCCATTCTGGTCCTCAGTTGAACAATACTACAACATCATTGATCCTTCTACAAATTGTCATATGAAAAGACAATGAAGCTCCACATGTTTCGTACACTTGTGGAAGACTCAATTCTTGGCAAGATTTAGCACCCATTGATTGTCAAAAAACAAGAGTGAAGGCCCTGCTTGAGACTTTTCATGTCTGAAAGGATTCCTTCAAAGGCATACTACTCACATACTACTTTGACTATTTCCCAAACTTCGCTTCTATTGCTTCTTACTCGTACGTGGGACTACACCCATACCAAGGCAGAAAACATATCTAGAAGTTGATTTCTTGTGGTTGGCAATATCTACCCAATCTGAATCTGTGAACCAAACCACCCTAGGATCTTTGTTTTTCTATACAAAATGCCAAAGTCTAGTGTCCCTTTCACATATCTCGGAACACTCTTTGTTGCAACCCAATGTTTTCCTTAGGTGTTGTCATGAATCTAGAAATGTAACTCACATCATAGCTCAAATGAAATCTAGTGGCTATAAGATAGACAAAGCTTCCAACTAGTTTCATGAAAGCTAACTCATTGATGACCTTTGAGTCTATTTTGGCTGAAAGCTTCAACCTTTTCTTTATAGGATGTAGATGGATTGGCAATCTCTCATTGTGAACTTGTCGAGCCAACTCCTGAAATATTTAGACTGCGAAATAAAAATACCACCACCTATCTGTCAAACCTCTACACCTAAACAATAATGTAGGAACTAGGAGACCTATGTCTATCATGTCAAAAGGTGTACCCAAATTACATTTGATTTGTTCAGCCAAATGTGTCTCTCTACCTGTAATGATGATATCATCTAGGTAAATGACCAATAGAATGATATCATTACAATAAACATTTAACATACAAATTTGGATATGAAGGACTTCTCCAGAAATCCTACCAAATACCTTCAATCTTTGTGTCAAGTCTTGATTGCCTTATTTAGGTTATTAAGAGCTTCCATCAATCTAAATACTTGATGCTTCTTTCCTGCAACAAGAAAACCCTTAGGTTGGGTCATCTACACTTCCTTCGCCAAATCACCATCGAGGAAGACACTCTTGGCATCCATTTGATGGACTTTCCAGTCAAATTGTGTTGCCATGGCCAAAACTAGATGAATGGTGTTCATCTTTGTTGTACAAGCAAAGGTCTCCTCATAGTCAATACCTTCTCTTTACAAGAACCCTTTACCCACCAACCTTGCTTTGTACTTGTCAACTATACCATCAACTTTGTATTTGACTTTGTGAACCCATTTGCAGCCAATGGGTTTCTTCTTGGGTAGAAGACTTGAAGGAACCCAAGTCTTATATTTCTTAAGACTCTAATGTTTATTTCGCCATTTCAGTTTACCTTTTGCTTCCTCAAACACCTGAGATTCTTAAACTTCTTGAATGTTAGCCATGAGAGAAAAGCTAATTGTGCTTATTCTCTTACTCTAGATGATTTTCCCTCAATCATTTCATCATCCCAAACATCACCAACTAGTTTCTCCCACCACTTTGGTCTCTTTTAAGAAACTTCTCCTTAAAAATCCATGTTGCCATCACAACTTGGGCCGCATGTTTCTCTCTTATCTAGATCCTAATCCAAGTTCTCGTGAGGAAAATCTTCAAGTACTGATTCTTTCCTAGAGATTCCTAGTGCTCATAATGAGATGCATGATCGAAATCATCCCCCTCTTCCACTTGGGCCAGTGGAAGATGAACACTTGAATCCATAATCTTGATCTTGGAAGAGCTAAAATGCCCCAACTTCTTCACTGATCACAACATCCCTATTGAATGTCAATCGATCAATGTCAACATCAATCAACTAGTAGGCTTTATGATTTTCACAATACCTATGAGCATCAACTTCTGACTCTTCGAGTCTAGTTTGGTTCTCTTTGCATCTAGAATCCAAAGATATGCAATAGAACCAAAAAAATTCAACTGAATCACCTTCAATTTCCTAGACCATGCTTCCTATGGGATCTTCTCCTTCATTGTCTGTGTTGAAGACCTATTGAGAAGGAAAACTACACTGTAAACTGCCTCAACCCAAAACATCTTTGGAACACTCCTGCTCTTCATAATAGTAGAGTTCCTTCTCTCAACTACTCCAATATGTTGTGGAGTATAGAGTGTTGTAAATTGATATTTGATACGGTGTTAAGCACAAATTTTTTTGAATTCGTTTGAACAAAATTCGCCTTCATTATTAGACCTATAAGTGATTATTGAACAGCTAGACTCTTTTTCTCCAAATGCTTTTGAAATTTTAGAATTCCTTCAACACTTCAGATTTTGTTTTTAGTAAAAACACCCACATTTTCCTACTAAAATCATCTACAAACAATAGAAAATAGCTGGCACCACTAACTAATATCATATTCATTGGTCCACAAACATTTGCATGCACCAATTGTAGGACTACACCCTATATATATTGTTGGATTTCTGGTAAACCTTCTACCATATTCTCTCGAGCCAACCGAGAGAACTAAGATAGGTTGAGCTGCCCATAATGTTGATATCAAAGAGTATTGATAGCAAATGAACTCTTGGTTTCCAATGCACACTCCTAAAATTCTCCAATATCAACAAGCCGATACAAACCATGATCTTCTATGCCAACTATGATGGTTTTATTGGACTACTTGTCAACAATATGGCACTTGTGTGTGCTGAAAATAACATCCAACTTCAGAAAGTGCAGCATAATCTCACTTAGAGTACACTATGCTTCATGCCTAGAACATAGAACACATCGAGGAAAATGAGATTTTTCCCTCTAGAGTTTATCTATACATTAGCTTCGCTAACAATGGTGTACACCACCACCACTGAAGATCATTGAATTTGAGCAAGTCATGTAGTCAATGAACCAAACTTTCCTGTGAGTGAAATGTCGAGATGCTCTAGAATCTATGTACAATGCAAAAGACTTGGATTGATGTATTGGTTGTTTAGCCATGAAAGCATAGAAGGTTGACATAACACTCAGTGACATGAGACTTTTGTAGAGGCCCTGATGGAGCCTTAATTTTTCAGCCTCCGTTTGACCATTCTCTCATTTGTTTGATTTGAGTTAATACAAAAGATCAATGTTTTCACAGATTTATTCTCTTCAAACTAGTATTAAGATGGACATGATTCACGATATAGAAGAGAATGATTACAAAATCTATCTTTATCACAGAAGCAACAACGTCAAATAGAGTGCATACATATTGGAATAATGTCAATGATATAGAATGATTTTTTGAAGTATATATTGTGTTTCCGTTTAATCTGAGGAATGCCAAATGAAGAAAAATACTTGATGAACACAACACGTCAGATTGAAAGCAAAAAAGAAAAAGGAGTTATCGGGAGTTAGCATTCAAGCTTGGAATTAGGATGTCAGGACTCTGTAATCACACCAGGACTTGAAGGTGTAACAGTCACAACCGTAAAGCATCTTAAAGTCCAGATATTGTATGCATGATGAAGGGGATGCTTTTAGTGTTGCTCGTGAGAGTTCTGTAGAGAA
>MU225608.1:1844849-1855420 GCA_018584345.1 Thuja plicata | reverse complement strand
ATTGGCAGTATAAGTGCGTAGAACATTATAAAGTTGTATGTAATCTTCATCGAAGTTGACTCTATTGCCCGAATGAGCAGAGGCACTAGTCTTTTATTTTGAATTATTGGGTTTATATGTGAAGTCAGAAAATCTATCAATTCCTTCCTACAAACATCAAATCCATTATTTAAAATCATTACACAAAACATTTAAATTCAAACATTCAACATTGAATCTCATATTGATCGAGTTCAAGGAATTTGCCAGCCGGAAAACTCACAAGCTTAAATTCGCTATAGAAAAACCTTGGAGAAAGTGATCAAGTTCGAGGTGAAGGCTTACCCGCCTAGGTGTAGCGAAGCCTAAAGTGTAGGGGAATTTGAATTATTCCTGTTTGTTGGCCAGAATTGATTTGGAATCCTATTGGAGAATTGGCAGGCTCTTGGATTTCCAATCTATGGTTTTGGGAACCAACAGGCCCTTCCTGGTTGGACTTCCTTTAAGCAACCTCTTCCTACAGTGCTTATTCAAATTATCGTATTTACCACAACAGTAAAATGTGATATTTTTTGGACTCTTGCAAGTATCATTTGAATTCCCTTGACCTTTCTTTTGAGGCCACTGAAATATACTAACTAGCAGTTCTTTGGAGAAATATAAAAAAAAATTCATGGAATTATAACAAACTGATTCAAACACACAAATTATAGGAAAATTCGAACCTTATGCAAATATCTTTGAGTTTCCCTATATTCGAATTGAACTTGCTTACA
Organism: Thuja plicata; assembly: GCA_018584345.1. Classification (NCBI taxonomy): domain Eukaryota; kingdom Viridiplantae; phylum Streptophyta; class Pinopsida; order Cupressales; family Cupressaceae; genus Thuja; species Thuja plicata. The sequence goes on along the minus strand of MU225608.1, from coordinate 1,854,665 downwards.
TTAGACTACTAGAAATATTATAATAGAAATCCCCATCTAATTCTGATCGCCAAATTTGGAGTTTAACAAAAAGCATACTAGATCACTGTGCTCATAAAACCCGAATTATTGTGCTTCAAGAATCGTATGTAATTACCAGGCGGCTGCATGTATATTCATCTTTGCAGGCTGCGATTCCTTTATTAATTCTGGATTACAATACCAGAGGATGGCGTAAGGGTTCAAATTAGATGAGCCTTGTGTACTTGTAGATCGCTCCCAAAAACTCTTTAGTGCTTTCAGAACAACTATATTCTACGGCTTGCTGCTTTTCTTACTCGACTTGTTGTGCTAATAAAATAATCATCAATCAATATTTTGTGCTGGCCTTGTGACAAAAATCATAAACTTGGCATGCCTTCTTTTCTCCCATCGAACTCCTTATAAATTATCCTCTTTCTCAAAAAGCTGTGATCCCCTCACAAAATCCTCAATCTTAGGCGGCTTGACTTAGGCATTAAGATTACCATTAATTATTCTGAAATATTCTTTAATGAATATATCGCCTAGTAAAATCATTTGCAACTTAAAGTGGTCCCATCAATGACTAAAAAGTAGGAACTTAAGTCATAATGAATAATTAAATATTTTGTAACTCAACTTCAGCTTTTTGGGCTTACATTTTAATTATGCACTCATTCCTTGGCCCCAAATCGGGGACATTACAGCCGCTTTCCTGTGCCCTTGTTCTTGGCTGCAAAGGCTTGTTCCACACTCAATGAATCATTGTTGCTGCCAAACAGCTTCTTTTATCTATTATTGTAAGAGGGTGTTTCATAAATCATCGAACTTTAGGTCAAAATTGGTAGAGATGTGATATAAGTGTTTCTATGAAATGCTCATATGTTTGTGGAAAACTCTTCAATATAATTACCACCATATCTACGGCAAAGATCAGCGCTTTGGACAAAGTGGCAATAATAATAATTAATATATTGGATATATTATTGATATATTTAATTATGATAAAATTGGTTGGATAATCATAATAAATATAGAAGGTTATATTTATTATTAAGGATTGATTTTAATAATTCACTATGGAGCAAATAATATAAAAGAATATATTATTATTATGGACCCAAGTCGGCCAGCTTGGGAGGCCAAGAGTTTATCTTAATAAGCTCATATATTAGAGCGACTTGGAGAAGGTAAGAAGCAACCAAAAACATAACGCTGTCTTCTTCCTTCAGCAAGATCGTTGGATGAGCAAAAGTACTTGAGCAGATTTACATTGCATATTGAGCGATTTATATCAGAGTTCTTTAGGCGAACTTGAGAAGTAAATTAGAGGATCAAATTGGAGCCTTAAGTAGCAGATTCAAGAGCGAATAAGAAGCATAAAAGGGGGCAGATCAAGCAGAAATTACATCTGCCATTGTGGTGAATTAAGCAGCCCTAGAAGGGTGAATTGTACAGATCGTAGCAGACATATAAGGGCAGATCGAGCAGCCATAGAAGGAAAATTGTGTAGCCCTAGAAGAGCGAATTAGGGCAGACAACAAGGGCGAACTAGGGCAGAATTAGAGCAGCCCTAGAAGAACGGATTTGATAGCTCATTGAAGACCTTCAAGAACAGATTCATATCAGTCCTCGAAGGAAACATTGAAGGGAAAAATTGAAGGATACAAAGTGCAGATTTGAAGCCAAACAAAGGATTAATATACAGACCTTCAAATCCGGGTATTATCTTTCCTTAATTGTGAATATTTATTATATCCTGTGTCTTAGCACTTGAAAGACCACTATAGATTGTATTTTCCTTGCTATAATCTGAAAACATTAACAAACCAATCGCGATGTCCTTGATTTTCATCAAATGTTCCTACAAGGACATATTCTCATCCATCATGATTGAGAACAACATATTCTTCAAGGAGAAAGTTCTTGATCTTATACTTATTGGACAAACCCCAGTAAACACCGCAGCCGCAATTTTATAAAAATTGTCAAGAACTCCAACTCGGCAGCCAAAACCACAATTTTATTATTAAAAAAATCATGAAAAACTTGCAAAAAAAATTAAATTTTTGAAAAAGGCAACTAAAACCCTTAGCCGTGTCCAAAGAAAAATTGTTCAAAAAATGCCAAAAATGAGCTAGTCACGAGCAACAAGCCCTGTCATACAGCCCTAAACTTGCAAAAAATGCCTCGATTCTCATGAAATTTTTTGTCAAAGCATCTGTAAAAACGATTGTATGGGTTTAAAAAAGCAAAAAAACCCTCAATTCGAAAAAAAACAATCAAAAACTTCTAGAAAAATATTCTAATGTCCCACTTTGCAGTTGATCAAATGGTTAATCGATTAGCCTATTTGTAAGTCTCAGTAGGTTCAGTGGTCTGGGTTAAGGGACTTTGTGTCCTGGTTGAGTTCGTGCAGGAGTTTCTAGAGCTTTCCGGCAGGGTTTCTGATTTTAGCAGGGAGCTATTTTGAGCACTTACTATTTATAGTAAGTCAGTGGGCCACCAGTATAGTAAGTCAGTGGGCCACCAGTTCTTCAGTAGTGCGAAGCTCCTATCCACATCTTTGATGAGTTAAAGGGTTTTGAAGAAATATTTGATTTATTGGCCTTGTTAATCTTTTAAATGTTGCTTTTTAAGTCTCTCAGAAAAGGACCCCATGTCCTAGTCAAACAAAGTTGTTTTACAATGGGGGCCAATGTATTTCCTAGACATAAGATTAATAACATGCCTAGGAAGTGGATGCCTAAGGTAAAAGGCAAAAAATGTTTTTAAAAATGCAATTTAAAATGTGGAAAGGAGGATGGACACCTAGGGAAGGGAGATATAAGGAGTTTAAAATAAAATTAAAAGAAACCTAAAAGGGGTGTGGAGTTTTGAAGGGAAAATGATTTTTAAACTTCTCTTGCCCTAATCCTCTACCTTTTTTCTTAAAAAGAGCATTTTAGCTCTCATTTGATCATCTTGTTTAGGCTACATAACGAAGCGCTGCTGGAGCATTTCTAGGAAGGACAATCTCCTAGTTTGAGGATGAATGCCCTCAACTGGGACACCGGTTTCAATGGTGAAAGACCCACTCAAGCTGATTACCGTTGGATGAATAGAATATTTGAAGTTTTTGGTGTGTGGCCTGGTGTGTGAAGATAAAGATTTTCAGTGTGTTTTGAAGTGGATTTGCAGATTTTTAGCGCAGTGTGTTGGGTTGTGAAATGTTTGTTGGTTGGCTTCGACTGGGTGTACATTAGGAGTGCTCAAACACCATTTTTAGGGTCTAATTCACATTTCCAGAATTCGGGAAATCACTAGCAGCATGAAGTGTCTAAATGTCGTAAGCTTGGAGGCCTTTAACATCATCTCCAGATATTAGAGGTTGCTGATGTAATTTTTGGTTACTGAAGACTGAGCGTGGGTGACTTATCAAGCATTATATTCTAAGTTGTCGATTCGTATTCGGGGACGGATTCGGGCTCGCGAATCCGGTTCGTGGATTCGTGAAAAACAAAATTGTCATTTGGGTTCGTAGGGGTTCGTGAGTGTGTATTGAAAGATCCCTACCGGATTCTCTTACTAGTAAGTTTTAAAATAATAAACTATGTTTTTCTGAGATTTTTGGTGGTCTTATAGAATAGATAGAAGTTAAAGAAAGTTTTGTTTCTTTTTGTGTTTTTTGAGAATATTGAAGCAAGTAATGAAAGATAAACAATGCATATGAAAGGAAGCTGAAAACATTTATGAACATTCAATAAATCAGAATTGATACAAATCGTACCAGGTAGATTTCTAATTTATATATTTAGGTAGAAACCCTTATGCAATTTTGATGGAGCTTTACAAACAACAATGGCACAAACTAGTGGATAGATGGAGGCCACGAACCAAGAATACCAGCTATGGCTGGATACAAGCATTTACCACAACCAGCGTCCAAGCTGCAAATGGCGGCCCTATGATGCAATAATCCCGTCCCAGCTAGACGAATCCAGCCTCTCTGTTGAAACCCTCTGTATGCACTCTGAATCCTCAACGTGGAATGGCACCCATGTCTCTGACAAACAATGCACAAAGTCTGCTGAATCTACTGACAACAACTGTTGAGGGCTACGACCCAGCTAGTCCCAAACCTGGGGTTTGCGTCCCAGAAGAAGAATCGCTCTACCAGAGCAAATTCGCCAAAAACAAGTTTCAAATGTGTAAAAGATGCCATCAATTAGGTTTCCATCTCCTTATATCTCCTTTCCTTTGCAATTCGAACCCTAAGAGATAATTAAGAGTGCACTTTATAATTAAATGATATTTCTCAATTATGGCGTCCAAACTACAGAGAAAATATCACTTTATTATAATTAAATAGTTCCAAGCACCAAAAAGACTCTGGAAGGTGAAAATCATGTAGCAAATTTTGAGACCTTTCCAACGAGCTATAACACAGGCATATGAAGCCAGATGAAGCCTTTAAACCCCTTATTACTCCAAAATGGCTATATAAATAGCCTTATTTAAAATATTAATTCGCTAACTTAGGAAAATATTTAAATATATTAAAATATATCCCAAATAGCCACAGAAAACCCGAAACACCCCAAAATCCTAAAACTAAATATGTCACCTGCCTGTGACTGATGCCGGACAACCTGGGACAACTAGCAGTCTCATCCCTAAAATCTAGGGATGCTCCTAGAAACTAGGAAACACACCCAAATCTCCTGAAACTGAAACCAAGGGATGACCTTATAGAAGGTCAACTCTGGAAGCTGACACCACCTCCTAAAAAGTAGGAATCCCCCTCCTAAAAAATAGGAACCGCCTCCAAAAATCAAGGAACTGCTCCCAACTGGTCTGCTACTGCCTGAGACACCAAATCCGAACACTGAATAATCTGAATGAGTCCCTAATCACCTCTGCCAGCCTACGAGACTCCAATGATAGGCCAACTCCTCCGTCTCTGATGTCCACTCTAGAAAGGGGACATGACAATCCTCCCTTCCCGGAGATTGCTTGTCCACAAGCAATGCAACACTATATCACCACCATCCCAGACATATCGCTTATACCGTATGCAGTACTTTGACTGCATCTGCTGCTCCACTCTGAAAAAATACAATGTATCCCTAATGTTGGAAACAACTCATCACCCCCCTGAAGTGCAAGTGCCATCACAAAACCACTGCCTGGATCCCACATCAAGGCATAGTTCACACTATACAAGATAGAGGTGAAGTAGATCACATCATCACTATTGAATATCCAACGCTGACTGTCCTCGTGGCCAGAAGTCCACAAAATGGCCATTTTGCTCCTCTGTCATAACTCGGATCAGTAACCAACCCAAAATCAAACTTGTACCAGTCCATGAGAGTTACCCCATAATCTGCCTCTGCCCAGAAAATAAAACTCTCTGACCGCACATATGGCTGTAACACTGTAACAGGCAATGCAGACTTTGGAAATGCTAAGTGGACCTGGCCAATGCAACCATTAACCCAACTGGAGTCAAGGCATATGTAGTCTCGAATCAGTAGGGGTATAGCAACCCGACCCAAAGAGAGATGTGATACCCTCAAAGATGACTCAAGCATACCATTGACCCTTGTCATAGAGATCTTTAGAGTGGCTGATCCACACATGCGAATCATCCCAACACTATGAGAATGGAACCCTTCCTACCACACAATCCATACCAACAACCATCCAAGCCAGCTAACATAACACAGACCAGCATCAAACACGGTATCAGTCAAGTGGTCCCAATAGTGCCAATCTAAGAAGGATACCCCATAACCTGTCTTCACCCCACAGACAAATCTCTCTACAATCTCATACTCCTGAAGTGTTGGGGTATCTATTTCCATCTTAGGGAAGACTGGATGATACTGACTAGGGTAACTATCGACCCAACTGGAATCAAGCAACATGAAGTCACCCATCAACAGTGCTATCACTACCCTGTCATGCACGCCACATAGTCATCTCAGGATCAAGGTAAATGCACTAATTATGTCACTCATCCAAGTGTAAGCGTATGTATGCTAAAAGTTGATCCCTGAATCATGTATCAAATTGGGATGCATGGCTTCACCCAACTGTTGCACTACTATGATATAAAATCCTAGGTGTGTGGAATGAAGCAACTCATCAAGGATCCTCCAATTGAATGCACTGCATAGGATGATACCAGGATCCCACACTGGATGGGAGTGCTCCCACAACCAAGGTGATATCGTACTGAAATCCCTGTGAAACAAAGCATCAAACGAGACAACACCTGGATCCCAACACAATCTGAACCCACATCCATCTGTCATGAGAAGATATTGATAGTGGAAAGTGTCATCAACAACAAATCTCCTTGCAGTCATCGTGAAACTCCCACCACTGTGATTACCGTCCACAGCATCATGCCTGATAATTCCCACCCCATCCTGTAACCATGGCTCTAGATGAAGTCTTTGTGACATAGAGGTGATAACCTCTGTCGGAAACTGAACGACATGATGGTGGATTGTTTGCTGGTCCCACAAACAATCCCACCCAAACTGCTGGGTCAGGTCCCTGCAGTCAATAACTCCATTCTCTGAAGATGGAAGTGCACTACCGCACCATGGATAGTAGAAATCTAGAGCCAACTCCCACCTGTGTACCACCCAATCATCTACCAGTGGACTAAATGAGAAGTGGAGTGTACTCCTCATGGTGCAATCAAGATGGACTCTCGTAGGCTCCCTCAATGGCTCTATGGCATAACCCTGTCCAACCAACTCATATCGATGAATCATCTCATCATCACCCAACGGTCTAAATGAGGAGTGATATGCACTCATCACTATGCAATCAAGATGAAGTACAACATGCTCTCTCAACGGCTCTGCGTCAAAATCTTGCCCAATAAGCTCACCGTCACTCCCACTGGTCTCATCGCACGAATCTGGGTATAATTCATACATCTGATCTGCGAGGTCCAAACAAGGACCTTTCATAGGCCACAACTGATCACCCTGATTCCACTGTGAGATAAACTGGTATCCATAGTCAGCTGTAGGTGGTGTAATAGTAGATTTGCTTCCTAGAGGAGGGAACAAATCAACATGAGCACTGTATTCCCACTCCAAGGACACTCTGCAGGTCTCCTGTGAAGATGTTGTAGGGATGTTATCGAAAACCATCACACATCTCTCTACTCAGTCCACGAGTGTCACAGGGAAACTTTGTACTGTAGCCGCCTCTGATGATGACTCTGCCACTCCCAGACTGTCGGTAAGCTCCTCTAAGTGTAAGTTCACCTCCCAAAGGGCTGCCTGGGTATACTCCAATGACTCACTCATCTCCTCAAGCTCATGGGTGAGCCCGTCAACTTCTTCCTCCTTCCGCATCAGGGCACCATAGCAGATGCAATCCTTCTCTAGCAGGTAACTCCGATCAGCCTCTAACTCCAAATAATCCTGCTTCAATATCCCCATAGCCTCATGAAGAGCATGGAACTCTGCCATGGAAAATCCACTACTATCCTGCTCATCAGTCATGAGAGCGCTCCAACTGAGCGTAGATAACATCCGTCGAGTGGCCTCAAAGTGCTCAACCACTATGTCTACCCTCCTGTCATCAACCCTGAGTTGTCTAATAGAGCAATGAGGGGTCGGAAAATGATAATTCTCAGGCATGTGTACTACATCTAGATCTGCACTATGGTAGGATACTGTGTCCGAGTTTGGTACATCTCTGTAAGGAGTATCCAGTATGCATTCACTAATGCATGCATCCTCATCTATAGTACTGCAACTCTGTACCTCTGAGACCACCTCCTCAGTCAATGATGAAACTGTTGTCACCACACTATGGTCACTCTCATTAGCTCCCCATGTGTCCCCACATACAACTAAATCACGATCCTGGAATTCAGTGCCACTATGAGTACACACTGCTCTGATTTCTCTGGTCTGGTCTAAGAAATCAGACTCATCATGACATGAATTGTCATCGCACAATGCTTATGACCTGTATCTGGATTACTTTCCTGTGCAAACTCACCAAAATCAACCTGACCCTCTATATTACTTGTTGTTCCACCCAAATCAATGTTGGCTACATGTGTTTCAGTACTGTTTATAACTTTTTCAAGTGCGTCATCATAGGAGGTTTCTTGTCCCACTTGGGTTTGCCCTGTTTTTGTCATCTTGTTTTCTTTCATTGCCCATTTCTCAATCAGCGTTAACATGCCTGATTGATATTCACTGAACACCTGGACAAAACTCTTCATTTCTCTAACCAAGCCATTCATTTGTTGATTTCTTTTAATATGTCAGTCTTTCTGTTTAGCCATTATTGTCTTGCCAACTGTCAACTGAAAGCATAAATGTGTAGGCTATCAACTACCCAATTGCTGATATAAATTATCAAAACCTTTTATCAAATACCCAAATGCTGGAATGAGTTATCAAAACTTTTTATCAACTACCCAGTTGCTGGAGTGAATTATTATAACTTTTTCTGCAGTCATTTGTGACAGAATCCCACAAACCCTACAGGCTGGCAGGATGTAGGCTCTGATACCACTGAAAGATCCCTGCCAGATTCTCTTACTAATCTGCTGTAAGTTTTAAAATGATAAACTATGTTTTTCTAAGATTTTTGGTGGTCTTATAGAATAGACAGAAGTTGCAGAATGTTTTGTTTCTTTTTGTGTCTTTTGAGAATATTGAAGCAAGTAATGAAAGATGAACAATGCATATGAAAGGAAGCTGAAAACATTTATGAACATTCAATAAATCAGAATTGATACAAATCGTACCAGGCAGATTTCTGATTTATATATTTAGGTAGAAACCCTTATGCAATTTCGATGGAGCTTTACAAACAACAATGGCACCAACTAGTGGATAGATGGAGGCCACAAACCAAGAATACCAGCTATGGCTGGATACAAGCATTTACCACAACTAGTGTATAGTGTCCAAGCTGCAAATGGCAGCCCTATGCTGCAATAATCACTTCCCAGCTAGACGAATCCAACCTCTCTGTTGAAACCCTCTGTATGCACTCTGAATCCTCAACACGGAATGGCACCCCTCTCTCACACAAACAATGCACAAAGTTTGTGGAATCTACTGACAACAACTATTGAGGGCTACGTCCCAACCAATCCCAAACCCGGGGTTTGTGTCCCAGAAGAAGAATCGCTCTACCAGAGCAATTCGCCAAAAACAAGTTTCAAATGTGTAAAAGATGCCATCAATTAGGTTTCCATCTCCTTATATCTCCTTTCCTTTGCAATTCGAACCCTAAAAGATAATTAAGAGTGCACTTTATAATTAAATGGTATTTCTCAATTATGGCGTCCAAACTACAGAGAAAATATCACTTTATTATAATTAAATAGTTCCAAGCACCAAAAAGACTTTGGAAGGTGAAAATCATGTAGCAAATTTTGAGACCTTTTCAACGAGCTATAACACAGGCATATCAAGCCAGATGAAGCCAAAAAACCCCTTTATTACTCCAAAATGGCTATATACATAGCCTTATTTAAAATATTAAAACGCTTAGGAAAATATTTAAATATATTAAAATATATCCCAAATAGCCACAGAACACCCGAAACACCCCAAAATCTTGAAACTGAATATGTCACTTGCCTCTGACTGATGTCGGACAACCTGGGACAACTGGCAGTCTCAGGGATGCTCCTAGAAACTAGGAAACACACCCAAAACTCCTGAAACTGAAACCAAGGGATGACCTTATAGAACATCAACTCTGGAAGCTGACAGCACCTCCTAAAAAGTAGGAATCCCCCTCCTAAAAAAATAGGAACTGCCTCCAAAA
>MU225608.1:1830297-1841912 GCA_018584345.1 Thuja plicata | reverse complement strand
GATTCAAAAAACTAAAGAATATGGATGAAATGCATACCTTAATCACTCAAATTTGCTTTGTGGAAGGTATTTGTCACTCCACAATCGATCTCCTTCGAATACAACCACCTCACCAAGAATGAGAGAGGAAAATGAGAGAGCAAAATAGAGAGAAAATATGAAATGAAATGTATTTGGAGGCTCCATAAGAAGGGTCGTTTTAGGGTTAGAAGGAAAAAAAATAATAATAAAAAAAACACTTTTTAGTTGTTTTGGGCCCACTTTTTAACTTGGCCGGCCGCGGGTCCCTGTGGTTTCGCGCGAGATCTTAGAGGATCCTCGGATTCTCCACCCGGTCCGTGCGGGATCCGGGCAAGGTCCCGATTTGGACCTGTGGGTCCGTCTGGATCCGCGGGTCGCGGATCCATCCGGACCCACAGGTCCAAATCCGGATCCAGCACGGATCGGGACGAGATTCCAAACCCGGACCCGCGGATCCATCTGGACCCACAGGTCCAAATCCGGATACAGCACGGACCGGGACAAGATTCCGGACCCGGATCCGGGGTACAGGGTCCGAATCTGGTAACTCGGATTATATTTATCTTTGAAGGACGGTTTTCCAAGTCTGATTTTGATTATTAAAAACTCTGATTACAATATAATGTTTTTTGGATATTGTTTGGAAAAAAACCTCTGAAGTGTTGAACATCATAACTTGCAACTTGTGATATTTCCTATTGTTATGTAATATTTTTACAAATCTGCATTTAGTTTTCTTAAATATCCTATTCATAGGTCTGATTTGAGTGGAGCGGGTTACCCCCACTTTAGAGTTTTTCTGTTAAGAGCTTCACATTAATTTGCATGTATCTGAAGCTAACATTAGAATCCATCCTGGTTAGTACTTGCATGTTTTTGAGAAAAAACACAGATCAAAAGAGGAAAAAATATCAGGGGTATTCATTACAACTGTCACCCACAGGCAAAACCCAGCTTGTCACGCTCATAAATGCGAAAATGCCATGATTTTAGCAAAAAACAACACATTTTGTACCTGTAAACAATGCCACAATTTTCCCTAAACCAAATCACAACTCTTAAAAAAAACCATGAATTTTGAAGAGTAAAGTTTAAACCCACAAGTTTTAAAAAATCTACCAGGACCCTGGCTGATCCGTATGACACCATACAATTCTATAGGTACCCTTTTGATAAATCTGGGCTATGAATATGAACATGCAATCGCATTCGTTGATCCTACAAACATGAGCTTTGATACCATAAAATAATTAGAAAACACAGAGAATGATTATCAAGATATTCAATATTAATAGAGGAGCAAAATTATCCTTAAAGATGACTTACAAATGATTTATCAGATAAGAATAAGATCGACAACTAAGAAAGAAAAGGATAAGAGCTTTTCTAAAAAGAATATAGGAATATTTCTAACAACTTAATTGACCATTATAAACTAATATTACATTACTACTTTAATAAACATTATCTCTGATTTATAAAAACAAAAATGGGGCAGGCAACTATTGCATAGTGCAAGCAGAAAACTCAGCATTTTTTATTTTGCTTGCTAATTAATATCTTATTATAACAACTTTAATCAAATTGTATGTTAACTATAGGTGATAGTTTTGATTCTGTTTTGAAGAGATACAGATGAAAGGTTCTTATCAAAAACTCTGATTAGTACCTATTGCATTGAGTGAAAAGAATTATTTCTATCAATTAAGTCATTGCTTGCACTCGATATTATCTGTTTATATCTGCATTATATTATTGTTATATTTCTGCTTCTCAATAATTATATGCTAAACATATCTTTTTACTCGGGTTTATGCATAAAAACCCAAACCCAATACAAAAAATAAACTATATGTGCCCTATAAAAGCCATGCAATTATCAGCAAGTAGAATCTAAATGGTTAAACTAAAGAATCTGACTGCACAAACAAAACATTTTCGTTGTCTTCACCAACAAGAAGTTGACATGTAAAAGCAAAGTGGACAAAACCAAACCCAGATGCATTAAAACTAGATCAATCAAGAAATTTAAATAACATGCTTCCCAAATCCATGCTATACTCTTAAACATTAGGAGGATGAGAAAATAATGGAACAGCAAGTACACCTTAGCAGCACATTTTTTAAGAACACCAAATGATCGTATAATTGGTTCTGGCATCTGCTCACGCTCTCCACCAATGTCAAAGTTCTGCAGTGACCTTTGAGTCTGCGCACCCCATAATCTGTCAAATCCCATTGGATGTAGATATTCTTAACCTCCAACCAATCATTTGTTATATAAAAGATAAAATAAAAATCATTAAACATTGAATTCAAAGAAATTGCCAAGATAAACATAAACTACCTTAGTGCAGATAAAAAGCAATAAATACCACAAGCATATTAGCTAGAGAGCATTTTTTAAACAAAAGGCATTATTAAGGTTAGATTTATCACATTATTAAGGTTGCATCTAAGCTTATAAAAAATCAACAATGGCCTTTCCTAAGTACTCTAAATTGATTTAGAGTCCAAAGAACAAGATTTATCACCATTTTTTGACAATTTTTATTGATTTTTTTCTCAACTTTTTTTAAAAATTCAAACCCTAAAAATTGTTTTAAATTGAATCCTTTTCTTTTTGAAGAAAACGTTTAGAATCTTAGATTAGATGTTGATGTTTGTAGCTTCGGTCAGAGTATTCTAACTGATGAAATCAAATGCTTAATTGGCCTATTGGCCTTAAGCATTTGATATCTCTCCTTCTTTAGATATAATGTGATTATATATTTAATAATATGATGATCTTACCATTTGTAGAATTCATCAAGATTCATTAGTATACTGATAATAGTTATCATTACTGATAACTATGATAGTTATCCTTAATAACTATCATAGTTATCATTAATGATGACTAATGCTATTAAGGTAATATTGATATCATAGTTGATATTATTATCAACTATTAATTGTTGACAAAGTTGATACCAACTTAATATTATTAAGTTGATATTGTTATCAACTTTAATTATTAATGAAGTTGATAACAATACCAACTTAATATTACTAAGTTGATAATATAGTCAATTATGGTATCGACCAAAACCGTGAATGATATTACCTAAAGTTGATTATGGTATTGACTGAAAATGAATCTGAATTATGGTATTGACTGTGATTATCATTATCGATAATGATATCAACTATTGTCTATGATTATCATTATCGATAATGACATCCACTTGATCATTATCAAATGATATTGTCAATTATTAACAACTGTGACTGAGATTGTTATCAATAATGATAATGTCGATTGATATCGACTGTGATTATCATTATTGATAATGACATCATCGACCGATATCAACTAATCTCCAAACTTCATTCTATTTAATATTCACATTGCTGTGGTCCGATATTGATATCGGCTGTCATAAGGTAACAATGATCATTAACAATGGTTAAGTCGATAACATCGACTTGTGTTATGATTAACATTAATGGGATGTCTCACGAAGAGACATAACTCTTCATGAGACCTATGGTCTCACGAAGAGGTATGCCTCTTCATGAGACAGACAAGATATAACTATTATCAAATCCACTTCATTTTGATCATCGCAGCAATACACATTCAGTCTTCTTTGTATATTGGTGAAATACATATTCAAAGTCTTCTTTATATATTAGTGAGAATTATACATCTAAAATTATATTGATATTGATATATATATTAAATAGTGAGATTTAATATTACATACCAATAGGAGATCAATATAGATTAGATAATATTCTAGTGAGAAATTATCTATAAATTTTATATACCTATTGGAGATCAACATTGATTAGATAATATTCTAGTGAGAAATTATTTATCATATACATCAAATTTTAAAAGAATTACATACTCAAATCTGATCAAACAATAACATTAGATTGTAATGTCCCCTTCCAAATTTGCCCTTGAATTTGACTTAGAATCGTAATTGCAACAAATTAGGGTTAGAGTTACATCTTTACCAAGTAAAATATCTCCTTAAACAATGTAATCCTAGATTTGAATCCTACAATCACAACCCAAGAAACATATAAAAATATTTATACATATATATACGTATATATATATTTATACTTCCATTTATTAGGGTTAGACAATAACTCATCACACTCATATAATATCTATAATATTATACGAACACATTAAGGTTGGGAGGAAGAAACAGGATAGGTCAGCCTGAAGCAATATCCACACTAAGCCCAAAAGCGGATTGGAACTAGAGCCCTCTTGACCTTGGTGGGTAGTCAACATGGACATCCACCAAGGTGGCCTACATAGTAAGGTGCTTGTACCTACTTTCCCTATCTATGCCTCATCCCCTAAAGACAAGAACCATCATTGTAGAGTCGGAGAGGAGATCATAAAGGGGGTTTCTTGGTTGTTCTATCTAAGCCCAAGAGCGGTGCAATATCGAGCCCTCTTGGCCCTAGGAGCCAATAGCATGTGTTGAATATTTTGTGATAGATGTCAAAGGTTGATGATCAAGGTCGTATAAATTTTGGAGGATTACTCACAAAGTAACAAGGAACTATGGCACAAAAGAGGAACAAAATATTTATCAAGTTGTTGATTATTCATAAGATCTTCATCAGCCAGTTGGTTATGTGCTCGAGCTACTTGGTTGTGTGTTTGAGCTACTTGGTTGTCTGCTTGAGCTGCTTGGTTACGTGCTTGAGCTACTTGGTTGCGTGTTGGAGTTGCCTGATCGTCTGTTTGAGCTCGTTGCTTGTCCACTTCATCTGATTAATCAAAGGTCGACTTCTATGGATGTTAAATATGTTGACTTTAGGTGTATGGCAAGAAATCTATGTGTGGTTTCATTGAATATACTTGATGTATTCATTAATGCCTGGCATTTCCTTCTTGGAACAAAGTTTTAATTTTTTCTATCCCTTATTAAGTACAACAGTGACAACTTCGAGCCTCTAACAGAAGTGAGTGGGGCAGTTTCATTTTAGTATAACGTTTATTCTTCACAATAAAAGAGTTGTTCAGAAGTGAACTAAAGGATTCTCCAGTAGTTGTCTTTTCAATATACGCAAGTATGAAGCAATACTTGTTCCTTCAATAGCTAGGCAGTGTGAATTTGTTATCGAAGGAAAACATGGCTGTTGGCTGTAATTATACATGGCTACAGATTCAAGTGGAATTTTTTTTGCATGCAAAGGCAATGAAGGTGTGTTACTTTATATATCGTTGGGAATGTTTTGTGCAAGGAGGCGACATATTATTGGAGTCGAGCATGATCGACATAATTTTTCCATGAAAGAGTCGATGCATGATTTAGTGTGAGCAGCAATAATTATTCTGGTGATTATGGACGGTGTGATTCTAGAAACTAGCAGTGAGTGAAGGCTATTCTGGAGTTGAATAAGCATGATAAGGTTGCAATGTTATTTGAAGTCATGTATCTGATGAAGTTGAATATGTATGGGTTGTGAAATCAAGCAGTGTTTTGAGTGCAGGATGTTAAGGAAGTCAAGCAGATTTGAGAAGAGTGTTCTTGCAATTGTGGTTTGTGTATTGACAGTCGTGTGAAGAAATTTAATTTTTGGCATGATTATTTCAAAGAGGTAGATGGTATGTGAACCTGACTTTCTACAATGTGGAGGTATTCATGAAATTAACGATGCCATTGTTATACACTGATGTGTGTGGAATAAATACTAAGGAAATAGGAATATCCTTTAATTCTGTTATTGCTGATATAAAGGTGGTCAAATTCCTTCTGTTTTTTAACAATAGTGTGTTGCTGTTGTGTATTTCAGATTAATAGGTGTTGTGTAATTCTTGCATGGTGTTTGAAATGTTGTGTATTCTGAATAGTTTAATTGAGTTTTGCAATTGAGTTGGTGCTTTGAGGAGGGTTGGTGCTCTCTGTGACTTGGTGTTCACTTATGGTGCCCATTTCGTTAATGAAAGGTATTGATGTGCCGTGGTTTTTTACCCGAAAGGGTATTCCACATGAAATTTGGTGTTCTTTTTTATGATTGTTCTCTCTATTCTATTTCTTCTTTTATGCGGTTTCATGTGATTAAAAGTTTAAAATACTGATTCAACACTGTTGATGTATTAGCATCGGGAGTTTCTTTCCCTCCTAAATAAGAAAAGATTTCGGTTGATATATGAAGACTCTCAGTTGGAGAGCTGAAGAGGCACGAATTTGGAAACTAAAGAGTCTTCCGTTTGGAAGATAAAGAGTCTTTTGTGTGGAACAATGAAGAGTCTTCCGTGTGAAGACAAACGGTTCTTGTTGTCTCGGCAATCTGAAGTTATATATCTCCTTGTCTTGTGCGTTGGCATGGTGTTAGTCACACATTGTATTGCTGGTTCTGTGTGTAGTAGATGTATTGTTGGTTCAGTTTGGAGCATTGTACTAAGACTTTTATTATTTTTATCAATAAAGTATCATTTTTGTGTGGCTGGGTTTTTCTCTCAAGTTGGAGGGTTTTCCCAGGATAAAAGTTGTGCTTATTGTTCTTTATTCTGTCATGTTTTATTGCTTATTTTTATTCTTGATCTTAACATTAACATGGTATCAGAGCAGGTTTAAGAAAGCATCTTGTGCATGAAGTTAGGGAGCTTTGAAGGTCGATGAGGCTCTGCAATGGCGTTGAATGCCATTTTCAAAATTTCTCATGCACCTCAAAGAAGTGTTGAAGATAATAGCTTCAGGAGATATTTTGTATTTACCTTTTTGTCTGAGACAAGCTTCTATTCTCAGATTTGTTGGGTTCTATTTTATTATGTTGTATATGAGCTTCTTCAGTTCGTTGTGGTTGATCCTTCACCTACATTCATGTATGTATTTCCTTATTCTCACAGTGACTCAGCGAATTGTAGAATCGGTGTTAAAGAGGTAGCAAATTATATTTTGGAGAGTATCTTTGTTTGGTGTGTTGAAGAGTCACACGGGTTCTGGATGAAGAGACATAAGTCATTCAAGATGGAGTTCAATCGTTTGGTATTTGAAAAGTCTTGCTTTTGGAGTATCATGTGTCTTCCGTGTGGGAGGATGAAGTCTTAGAGTTTCTTGGTGTCACATTATTGTTGCGTTATTTCTGCTTTCCATTGGGTATTTATTTTTAGCGATTAAGGTGGAAGTCTGTTATATCTGTTAGCCGTGTATCGGACTTAGTTGGGTACGCGCCGACGGTACTTAGTTACTACCGTCGGTTGGGAACGGGTGGCGACATTTGATCGCACCGTTTCGGGTTTTATATATACATTGTACTTGCTAGTTGAAGGTATGATGGTCTGGTTGCTATTGTATGTACTTCAGTTATGAATGATCAATGAAAGACTTTGTTATTATATATTTGTGTTTCTGTAACGTCTATGCTTAAACTAGGCTACCCCAGCGGGTAAACATTTGGTGCCGCTGCCTAGACGGACTCGGAACTGGATGGCGTATCCGTTGACGAAATAAATCCCGAGGCAGACGATGCAAGTACGGAACTGTACGAAGGGGAGGATAACCAGACACGGGAATTCAGAATTCTGTTTCAGGCGGCGATAGAAACTTATGTCCGTCGGGAAGCATACCAAGCGGAAGTCCCACAGAGTGCAGTGTGGTCTACCATCGAGGCTAATCCTGCAGCCAACCGTCTGTTAAATCATCTTCCAAGGCTGTTGGCACAAGTCTCACTGGCACAACGCGCTCGTGTGGAGGAAAGTGCTCGGGAGGAACGACGGCAAGCAATCCTCCGAGAGTATCATGAACGGGAAAGTAAACGACTTGAAGAGGAACGCGATGGCAAACGCCGTCGGGAATAGGCGTGTTTAAAGGTGACCGAAGGAAGAAGGGACAGCGGAAAAATAAGAACGACGAGGTCATTCATCTAAAATATTGTAATAGAAACATGAATGATTAAAAAAGTGTCCGTTTATTTTGCAAACTTTGTGTTGATCATTGGAGTAAAGAAAGCATTTATGCCCAATCAATTAAATAAAAATAGAAATTTAAAAAGAGATCTCGAAGGAGAACAAGCTCTTCGAAAGATAGTTCTTGACAAACAACAAGCCGAGCGAAGGGAGAGGTTCAGGAGACGTGCCGAAAGACTGCCGGAGGGGGCAGGTGAAGGCGACGGTCGAGAGGAACCTAACCAGGACGGCAGCAGTGACGACGAGGAGCTGTTGGAGGAAACAACAAGCTTGTTTGAGACCCTAACATTAACCCCACAGACAGAAGCCAGAAGGAAGGCTGAAGAGGAAGCCAAACGGAGAGAGTACGGGTGTGGAGTTGCCGCCGAAAGTGTCGAAGTGACAGAAAGGCACAAGGATCACACCACTCCCAGTAGTTCGGAAACATCAGTGAACCCTAAGAACACATCCGGAGGACCGACGCCAACAGGACTAGCCCAGCCTGTGGCACGACCGGTACAACAAACACCTCCAACCCAACCAGCAACGCAGCAGTTGGTACAGACCAACCGACCACCACCGAAGACGAATATGGCCAGTAACAAGGAGAAGTTACCAAAATTCCATGGTGATGGAAAAGAAGATCCCGTTCGGCATTGCCACACGTGCAGGACGATTTGGTCGGCGAATGGAGTCACCGACCGGGACGAGTGGATGAAACAATTTCTAGCAACCCTCCGAGGGGTAGCGATTGACTGGTACTCCGACCTAGATAAAACAGGAGTGACCACGTGGGATTTGCTACAAAAGGCATTCGAAAAAGAATTTAGGCTCCTCCAAGATGACAACAAAATCGTCTCGAAAATATACGGGACTAAGCAGGGAAAGAAGGAGACCGTACGGACTTATGGGCGACGGCTAAAAGAACTTGTCGGCAAAATGGAAAGTTAGCCAGCCAACGGCTTAAAGAAAAGATGGTTCGTAGAAGGACTACAGTCGCACCTCCGGAGGAAGATGAAAATAGTTCCTCCCACCTCTTACGATGACGCATATAACCGGGCAATGGACCTGGAAAGCGAGCAGAAGACGTCAAAGAAAAAGAAGAAAAACCAGTCTTCTTCCTCCGAGGAGGACGAGGACGACACTTTAGGAGAGGAGAGCGGCAGTGACAAAGAAGCGAAGAAGAAAGTCACTGCGCTACAGAAGGACATGGAACGAATGCTCAAAGAGTTCAAAAACATGAAGGGTAGCACCAGTAGAAACGATGAAGGAGAGTTGTGGTGCACGGACTGCAAGGAGGCTGGTCACACGAAGGGGGCATGCCCCAAGAAAATGTTCTGTGATATTTGCCAAATGGCGGGCCATTCCACAAAGGAATGTCCGTTCAACATGAAGACTCGCGACAACCAACAAGTCTTGTTCACGCAGGAACTGTCAACCTCCACAGCCACGGGAAACACACAAAACACGGCCTCATCTGGTGGCTACAAGAATAATAACCGTCGTGGAGGAAGAGGAAACGGCAACAATAACACTGACGGAGGTAGGAGTCGCATCCAGTACGGTGCCACGGGGAGGCCAATGATTCAATGCTGGGCATGCAGCCAATGGGGACATTTTGCGAGGGAGTGCCCTAAGGGGGAAAAGCCGCAATTCCTGTGCAAATGGTGCAGGCCCGGAGACCACGACGAGACGAAATGCCCGAAACCTGGTGTAAACTTCTTGAACATTGAAGGCAACGAAGAGGAGGTGTTGGTAGTTACCCGAGGGCAAGCAAAGAAGGGTACCTATCCACATCCCGAAACTAAGAAGAACAGAGTGCGAGAGGCCGAAGAAGAAATCGACAAACTGATGGCAGAACGGAAAGAGACGCACGACGCCACGGGAACCTCTCACAACGGCCAGGCTGAACACAACATCCTAAGGCAATTATTGCAAACGGAAATCCCAGTCCAACTGGGAGACCTCCTCACAGCCATGCCACAGCTAAGAACAACTCTCCTGAACATAGTACCGACTCCTAACGTACCGACGGTGACGGAAAAGGTAAAACCCTTTGGGAAGGGAAATTCTGCTGAGGACCCGATGTTGCTGGCACTCAACACGGGGAGGCACCCTACGGTAATAGAGATGGGAATTCTCGGCAAAATACTGATGGACACAATCATCGAAGGGGGATCGGGTGTCAATGTTCTACCCGAGGAAACCTGGAAGAATTTGGGGCAACCAACACTGTGGCCGCCAACCTTCCAACTGGTAGGAGTGGACCAGCACGGGATCAAACCCATAGGGACATTGATGGCACAGAGGGTCATGATTGGCACCCAACCATTTGTAATGGACTTCGTAGTCATCCCTGTAAAGAAGAAGGGATACGACGCCCTCCTCGAGAGAGGATGGCTTATACAAGCAAAACCCAAACACGACTGGAAGCAGAATGCAATTTCCATGGAGAGAGATGGTCGGAAGTTTACAATTGATTTGAAGAATCAATTGGTTAGTGAAGACCTGGCATCTTCGTCGAGATCTGACAACGAAGAAGACGCCGACGAAGGAAGGCAAGGTATGGAGCCCAACAAAGAAGGGGTGCTTGAACTCGAAAAATACTCAGAAGATGACCTAGATTCATTAAATGGGCTCTTCCATTGGTAGATGGAAGATTACGAAGTGTTTCCGTGTAACATGTTGCAGGTAGAGGAAGACCCCAACCAGTTTCACCCGGATTACAAAGAATATAAAGGAGAAGCCCAAATAAAGGAGAATCCTGCACATGAATTTGCCAAGGACGAACCAATCCAATACAAGGAAGCAAAGTTGAGGGAGATAAACTTGGGGGATGAGAAAGACCCAAAAATTATCCTAATGGGAGATGACTGGAACCCGGTATTGAAGACAGCAGCATTTAAAATCTTCACCGAATACAAAGATGTGTTCGCTTGGACCTACAGAGACCTGAAGGGTGTCCCTCCAGAGCTATGTTGTAAGAACCCCTTGTGGCTCTAACTTTGACAAACACTGAACTGTGGTTTATTGTAGGCAAGCTTTGATACCAATGTAATAACCCTTGCTGGTTCTAACTTTGATAAACGTTGAAGTGTGGTTTAATTATTGATGTTTGACAATTTGTCAAACACTTTGTAGGCAACCTCTAATACCACTGTAAAGAACCGCACTTGGCTCTTCCTGAATATTCAATGATAACTTGTATACAATAACAAACTAATTTCCCAATAGACTATGCAAAGCTAAATTTGATAGCATAACCAGCAAATTCATTAACTAATTCAGTGAAATACATTCTGAGATTAACGTCCTTAATTTGACTTTACTATCTAGAAAAAATAAATAACAATCAAATGCTAACATTATCCGGATGGCACCTGGCTTACGGCAATCTCCCCATACTGTCATGTCATGTGATGACAAGCCGCCACCTCCTTCAATGCAGTCACGTCACCACAGATTGCAGACGTTAGAAGTTGACACTGGTTTGCCACCCCAATAATACCATGAAATTCTGATGATAAATCGATCTGCAACAAATTCTTTGTTCTCCATTCTCAAAACCCTTCACAAACTCGATACAAAATGTTGTCAACTGAAGGTATTTGCTGTATGAAATCAGTCATTCAAATCTGAAATAAAAGCATCCTTTCAACTTGCGAAAAATACATCAATAAGCTCA
>MU225608.1:1815975-1826068 GCA_018584345.1 Thuja plicata | reverse complement strand
TGATACTTGTCAGCGTGCAGGAAAACCCCTTAAACGGGATTTTATGCCCCTCAATCCCTCCCATGCCCAGGAGCTATTCGAAAGATGGGGGCTCGACTTCGTGGGACCTCTAAAAACCAGTCGTGCCCGACTATGCCAATATATTGTGGTAGCCGCCAAATACTTAACCAAATGGGTCAAAGCACGCGCCTTGGCAGATAACTCAGCATTAAGCACCGCCAAGTTCATCTACGAACAAATAATAACAAGGTATGGCATTCCACTTCAATTAACGAGCGACAGAGGTGGGTACTTTGTAAATCACATTATTAAGCTTCTAACCACCGAGTTTAAGATTTTCCATACATTGTCGAGTCCATATTATCCTCGGGCTAATGGCCAGGCGGAGGCAACGAATAAGATTTTGGTAGGAGTTATTTATAAGTCTTGTGGAGTCGAAGGCGAGGACTGGGAGGAAAGGTTACCATTGGCATTATGGGCTTACCGTACTTCTTACAAGGTAACCACAGGGCAGACACCCTTACAGCTTATGTACGGACAAGAAGCTATGGTACCTGCAGAATTCATGGTCCCTAGCCTACGGATAGCCATTGAAAATAAACTAGGTGACATGGAGAGTCTAAGGGAGAGACTGTATGCCTTGAATAAGCTAGACGAGAAAAGAGCCATGGCACAGTGGGCAACGGACATAACGCAGCAGCGAAGGAAACTCTGGCATGACAAACACCTTCAAAAGATGCTATTTACACCCGGCCAGTTGGTGTTGAAGTTTAATGGGCGGAATGAAATCAAACCAAACAAATTTAAACTGAAATGGCTAGGGCCATATAAAGTTCGCGAAGTGGCAGCAAATGGAGCAGTGAAACTATGGACACTTGATGGAAAAGAAATCCCCGATGCTGTCAATGGCTCCAAACTGAAAGTCTACCACCAAAGGCACGAAGGCCGGGATCGTCAAACCTATCTCTTCGATTTACTATAAAAATAAAATAAAAATAAAAACAGACAAACCGCACGTTGGAGGGTCCACTGCACGGTGGAAGTCCACCGGACGGTGGCTTCACCGTACGGTGGAAGTCCACCGGACAGTGGCTCCATCGCACGGTGGAAGTTCACGGGACGGTGGGAGTCCACCGGGCGGTGGCTTCACCGGACGGTGGGAGGCCAACTGTCGGCCAACTTGCCGCACAGGAGTTTTTTAAAACAAAAAGAGAAGCCGCCGGCCCGGACAGAACATATACGCAGCCGCAGACCAATAACAAATTCATAAAGACCGTCGGCCACTTTGCATAACAATTGATATTTTAAGATTGGTAAGGTCCCGCGATATTCAGAAGTGAAGCTCAATATTGCCTTCTGAGTTGAATATAGGCATTCTTTGGGATTATTAATGAAAGTATTTGCCCTTAGTGTTGGAATGTATTTGTCCGTCGGATGGATGACAGGGCAAGTATAAATGAGAATGGGTGGATTTTCTAGAAACAGATTACCATAGATTTTTTTTTAAAACAATTCTGAATCTGAGGCATTCGCTTCACTGCACGGTGGGGGCCAACCGTCGGCCACCTTGCGGCATAGGATGTTGTAAAAAGAAGCCGCCGGCGTTGACTTAAAAAATAGAACACTCCACCACATAATGCATACGCAACCGTAGGAGACGGGAACAGCAAAAGAAAAACGGGCAGCAAAGGAGAAAAAGACCTGCGCAGTGGAAGCGAACGCAGTGGAAGCGAACGCAGCATCGCGTCGCACGGGAGGAGGCAAACAAAACAAGGGATGATTTCAGCCTTGCATGGAACGGAAAGGAAGGAAGAAGAACAGGTCTGGGAGCGAGTGTGCCCGTACGGTGGTTACATTTTTTTCAAAAAACCAGCAAACCCTAACCATTTCTTGGCAAGTCGTTATGGAATCAGCGGGGAAAAGAAGATGGAAGGCTCAGTTGGACGACAATTTGAACACGGAGAAGAAGGTAAGGGTTTTTCCCTCGGGAGTTCAGGTGGCCGGAAACATGGGGAAAGGAAAAGCTACGTAGAAGGAGCAAGTCACTTATGAATTTGTAGCGTTTGAAGGTCTCAATGGCTTGGAGTGTCGGAAATGGTGGCAGGAAACACCGGACACAGATGAAGTAAAGAAGTGGCTGAAGCACGCGGATGTACATTGGGCGATTCAGATGCCCTTGTTTCCTGTTAAGAATTTCGAGCCCACATTGTGGGTAATGGTGAATACCTATGATAGGCACACGCAGAAGAGCACATTTGAGTAGAGGAAACACATGGTTACGGTTTCTTTTTGTCCAGCCAATTTCACCCGTGTGTTTGGCATTCCTGGACGGAATGGGCAGAAGATAGAGATTAAAAAGCATAAGATGACGAAGGACCGGAAAGAATTCTGGATCCGCCGCATTTCTCGCACCCTCACCCAAGCTGAGATGGATTCTATAGTCCGGGCGACAAAGAGCCATGGCATCAAGAAGGAGTTCGTCGCCGAGGGTCCGTGGCGATGCATTTTGGATGTTATAAAGAGCAGACTCACCAGGGCCAGTAAGGCATCAGACATCGCCCTTCCACAGATTGTCCACATGAATGGCGTGATGAACAACGTGGTATATGATTGGGCAACCGTGTTATCGGATAGAATGTACGAGTTCATGACCTTGCAGCACTGTACATTTCACATGCCGCACCATGCCATTGGGTTGTTTCTGGAGGCTACACTGACCATTCCGCTGGATAAAATAGAATTGGCGCCTCAAGGAAAGTTGGCACTCGGCGAGCCTCCTGTTTTTTACTGGAAATACTTGGACACCGGTGGGATGACAGCAGGCCAAAAGAGGCCACGAAGGGTCATAGAATCTTATCGTGAGGACAGTGGTAGAGCGACCACCACCGAGGGCAGTGACTCAGAGGCTGCAGAGAGTGATTCGGCAGGGGAGGAGGCCGTAGTAAGGTTTGCGCCACCTCTCTTATTATCTTTCGCCAAACTGGTTCCCTCAGCGGCACCCCTTAAAGAGGGAGTTGCCGAGTCCGAGGTTGCTAGAAGTACAACCAAGGACCAGCCAGTTGGACGAGGACAGATTGGGTTGGCGGCAGCCGGGGCTCACACCGTCATCCATGTGGATAGTGTTTCCCTCAAGGATCCACCACCATCAGCCGGTCCTTCGAAGAAGACTATGAGTTCCTGGCTCCAGAAGAAGTTCGCCATGACAGTTGCAGAACCCACAGGGGTGGCCATTCTATCTCCCCGTCGGGAGGTACTGCAGGAGGAAGTGCCTCAGGAGGTACAAGATTTGGGGGTTACAGTGGCCCAGGACTTACTGCCTACCAACCCACAAGGTGGGGACGCCATTGGAAAAGTAGCAGATGTGCATGAGGAAGACACTATAGGTGAGCTGGGCGGGGCAAGGCATGACGCCATGGATGTTTTGATGACGAAGAGGGTTGAGCACTTGGTCGACCGAGGAACAGGGCCAGAGGATGGAGATGTGGAGGCATCGTTGGCTGACCTTGTAGTCCGAGGGCGTCGGATGGTGGCCTTAGGCGAGGCTCAGGCCCTAAAGGCCGTGACTTCGGAGTTGCACCGACTTTTGAATTTCATGCAGCACGAGTGCCCACGTGTCTTTGGAGAGTGTTTTGGACAGGGGTCATGGCCTGGTGGAGAGACACAGGAGATATGGGAGGCATGGTCTCTTCCGGTGCCAGTGACTAAGAGTGCGGTTCAGGGTATCACTCGCCAGATTGAGCAAGTGTTTTGCGAGGGTTACTAGGTTTCGGCTAGAAGGGAAACTGCCTTGGTAGCTTGAGAGAGCGCTCAGGAGGAGCTGGCTGCCAGGTTGGCAGTCGTAGAGCGGGACTTAGCCCTACAGACACAGGGGATGGAAGCAGAGAAGGCATCCCGCCTCGCCTTAGAGGGGAGACTGGCGAAGGCGATAGAGACATTCGAGCAGCAGCTCGCTACAGCTACTTCTGAGAGAGCTTGTGGAGGCTAGTTTGGTTGCGTCCCAACAAGTAGTTGAAGAGCAGCTGAAGGACTTTCAGGAGGCCGCTGTGATGGTCAAATCCGCACTTGAACTTCAGTCAGTTACAGAGCAGCAGTTGGCGGCACAAACAGTGCAGGTGTACGAGTTGCGTTCTCAGTTGGTACAGCCGACCTCTTTTGCTGCGGGGCACCCTTCCTCTTCAAGGACGCTTCCTCAGCCCCCTACTTCTACTTCTTAATTTTGGTTGGGTAGTTCATACTTCCTATTTTGTTGTTCTGTCCCGGACATTTTGTTGTCGTCCGAAGATGACTTTTCTTTAGGGGGGGATGATGTTAGCCATGTATCGGACTTAGTTGGGTATGCGCCGACGGTACTTAGTTACTACTGTCGGTTGGGAACGGGTGGCGAAGTTTGATCGCACCGTTTCGGGTTTTATATATACATTGTACTTGCTAGTTGAAGGTATGATGGTCTGGTTGCTATTGTATGTACTTCAGTTATGAATGATCAATGAAAGACTCTGTTATTATATATTTGTGTTTCTGTTACGTCTATGCTTATATAGGCTACCCTAGCGAGTAAACAATATCGTGAGAGTTTTGCATGCTGTCGTGTAGTTCTTTGAAGTCAGACTTTCTTGGTGTTGTCGTGGCCCAGCATTGTGTGGAGTGTAATTCTCGACATATATACATATCCTAGAAGCGATTGCATTTGAAATAGGTTTTGTGAATCATCTCTACAAGAATCTGATATCCCTCCTATCGTGATTTCCAAGTTGCGGTTATGCGAAAGTATGAATGATGATTGTCATTGGTGATGATATCCGATGAAGACTTCTTGTCGGATATTGAGGCTCGGAGATCGTGTTTCAAAGAAGAAAAGGCAAAGAAGATGTTGGCTGGGATTGTTGAATCTGGATTTGTACCTGCCAGTTGCAATCTCTCTGAAATTCTCTGTGTAAATGAGAATCAATTCTTGAGAAAAACGTATTTCAAAATCTTTTAGGGAGAGCCATGCAAAGTATGCATGCATCGTAGTTTGGGGTTGACTCTCATAGATGTTCCAAAGCCCATCTGTGCTTGTCAACAGAGCTGCATATAGCTTTTGAGTTGTATCGGATAGATATGTACTTGGGGGCGGCATTCAGCATTTGGATTGTTTGAAGAATTATGAACTTTGATGGCTATATCTGAATTGATGAGTCTTTCTATGAAATTTAAGATTCTGGCAAGAAACTAGTATTTGGGAGATCTTGAGATGTGGTTGACACTAATATTTATTCCATACCCATTTCTGTGCATGAGCATGAAGCTGAGTATAGCTTGATGGTGATAGCAGTGAAGGGACCGGAAATTTCTTGAGTTGTGTCAATTGGTTCATCTCCTAAAGCTGACATTTCCCTTGAGAAGAAGGTATTTACAATCATTGTATCATCAGTGATTCTTGCTGAGAGGGAGTCTTAGCATCTGTGAATCTTGCTAAGAGGGAGTCTTAGCGTGATTCCAGTTGAGAGGGAATCTCAACATCAGTGATCCTTGCTTGTAATGCATTTTTCTCTAAGACAGAGAAATTTGAGGTGAAAGCCCTTGTAATGCATTCTTCTCTGTGAGGGAGAAGTTTGAGGTGCAAGCCCTTGTTAATGCATTCTTCTCTGTGAGGGAGAAGTTTGAGGTGCAAGCCCTTGTTAATGCATTCTTCTCTGTGAAGGAGAAGTTTGAGGTGCAAGCCCTTGTTAATGCATTGTTCTCTGAGAAAGAGAAGTTTGACATGAAATCCCTTGTTCCACCCTCTGGGAGTAGCCATGGTGGATCCACCCTCTAATAGTAGCCATGGTGGATGTCATGTGAGAGACTCCATGACTTAGCACTTGTGTTTATTCACCCTCTGGGAGTAGCCATGGTGAACGTCATGACGAGATGACAACAGCACGTTGAGTGACTCCGTGATGTGAGCTTGTGTTTATTTCACACATGGGAGTAGCCATGGTGAACATCATGTTGAGTGACTCCATGATGCTATCACGTTGAGAGAATCCGTGATAAATTTTTTGTGGGTGTCACGTTGAGAGACTCCATGACATGAATATCTAGAAAGATAACTCCCTAGCTAAGAGCGAGTGTTGATGTATCAGCGTCGGGAGTTTCTTTCCCTCCTAAATAAGAAAAGATTTTAGTTGATATATGAAGAGACTCTCGATTGGAGAGCTAAAGAGGCACGAATTTGGAAACTAAAGAGTCTTCTGTTTGGAAGATAAAGAGTCTTCTATGTGGAACAATGAAGAGTCTTCCGCGTGAAGACAACCGGTTCTTGTTGTCTCGGCAATCTGAAGTTATATATATCTCCTTGTCTTGTGTGTTGGCATGGTGTTAGTCACGCATTGTATTGCTAATTTTGTGTGTAGTAGATGTATTGCCGGTTCATTTTTTGAGCATTGTACTGAGACTTTTATTATTTTTATCAATAAAGCATCATTTTTGTGTGGCTGGGTTTTTCCCCTCAAGTTGGAGAGTTTTCCAGGATAAAAGTTGTGCTTATTGTTTTTTATTTTGTCATGTTTCGCTGCTTATTTTTATCTGTGGTCTTAACATTAACAAACACCCCTCCCCCAGTATTTTCTATGTGCTCTTCAGCATGGTCATCCCTAGGGTGGCCTACTTAAATAACCATCTTATAACTCCCCTTTTACACCACCTATCCTTCATACAAGATGGATTTCAGACAGTTTCATTATCAAGCATATGTACTTAATATTTCATTATATGAATACACATACATGACATAATTATTAGCAAAAATGCATAAACTCAATATATACCACAAGACAGTTGGGAGATTATAGAATACTGAGAACCGCTCTGAAAAGATACAAGAGACTACGAATTTCAATCCAGGTCTGAATATTAATCACTGTGGGTAATACTTGATGTATTTGCTAATGGAATTATAGAGGTTAGATTTATTTGCTTCCATAAATTGGAATACTTTATTGTTCATTCAATATTGTTGAATGATTGATTGACTGAATGAATTCTTTTGATTTTATGATTTGAGGTATTGGTGAGTGATGATCAAGAGATTGTTGATTAGATGATTGATAAGTGATGATGTAACGAGTACTGGTTTGATATATTGGTTAATTGAATGTGGTGCTGATTTGATAGAGTGATTTTTTGATTGATTGCTCAATTTGATAATTGCTTTTGTGGATTCGTGAGTGATGAGTGGTAAGAGACCCTTCAATGCTTGGTATCAATTCTCCTTTATATTGTATGTGTAAAAGAGTCACCACCTTTCATATGAATTGAGTCACTACTTTTCATCGTTGCATTTGATTAGAATATAGTATTCACAAATTGATCTCCCATAGATGTCTCCTCAAATGAAACTTTCTCCCCTTTATACCTTCCAATATGGGGGAGAATAACACCTCTTTATCATTTCTGACATTTTGCAATGGTCACAACCTTTCACAATTACCACCCTTTAGACAGGCCACAATCCTTCATAACTTTAGCCTTTTGAAGAAGTCACTTCCTTATTTTCTTCTCCATTAATTCTTTCTTGATTTACACCTTCGAACTAAGTCTTCTCTTTATACTTCTCCTTTAAGTCTGCATATACATTCCTTTTCAATTTGCATAAGTGTATTCTTCTATCTCTGCATATACATTTCTTTTATAACTGCATATATTCCTCTTTTATATCAGCATATACTCTTCTTACAATTTTGTTATAAACTCTTCTTAACATTATGTCTTCAACCTTTCTTTGATGATCTCCCTATTCTGAACTCTTCTCCCTTTTATATCGTATGTTGAAGGAGACACAACTCTTCATTAAATGCCTCTTGACCTTTCATTAAACTTAATTAACTTGTAATTTTTTTTTTTTTTAAATTTAATTTTAATTAATTATCTACTATTAAAAATCCTTTTTCAAAAAGGGGACATTACATAGATTAAATTTTTTAGTAATTTCAACTAATCTAAATTTATTAAAACTAATTTTAATTAATTTGCAAATTTTTTATTAAAATATTAACTTGTACTTTCACTTTGTATGTGTAAGTTAATTTATGATGGCAAATAGAAAAGGTGCTACAACTCGTTCATCTTCATATCTAACCCATCATTGTCGATGGTGTCCACTGGATTTGTAGGCACTCGTCAATAGGAGCTAGACACAAGGCTTGGAAGTATGCCTATGAAGGACTGAAACCTGCGCCAATAATTTGCATTAAATGTGAAAAAGTATTTCATAGAGGCATAAACCACTTCAAATACCACCTTGCAAGCATTTGTAAGCATGATGTCAATGGTTGTCCTAGGTCCAATGAGTAAATAAAAAGAGAAATGAATGTCATACTTGCAGCCACAAAAGAGAAAAAACTGCAAAGGGAGAGGGCGAAACTAGCCATGGTAGTATCTAGAGCTGCTTCTCAAGGTGCTCCACTAAACCTTGAAGCAAATGCACTTTAGAGTATAGTGTGCTCTCTTCATGGCCCACATATCCACATATCCACAGATCCACCACCACCTCGGCCACCACTTCAACTACTTGTAGTAGAGCACCAACATCAGTGCCACCGTCTATAGGTAATTATTTTGTGCTCAATAACACACCTGGAGCACAACCATCATTGGAGGCAATAGGGTGGAACAGGGAGGCACATAAACATCCAGACATTGCATGTGCTGATTATTGGTACTTTAACATGTATAGTCCCCATTTTTGCACCTTCCTAAGCATCAATTATTTTCAAAGGTTAGCTTATTATTAGTGGTCCTCGTAGGTTGATGTGGTGATTAGGAGGCCCTTTGAGAGTGATTCAAGGTTATTAGCTAGCACTTTCGATGTCTATTTCAATACTCTCGTCTCCATGCATCAGTTTATTTGTGGTTTGCCTCCCAAAGGTCTTTCAGGCTCCATTTATACAAGCTTACTATTTTTAGTAAGTCACATGGACGTTTGGGTCCATACTTACTATTTATAGTATGTCATCTAGACGGTCAAAGGGCATCATGGTTATATCCGAAAAGTTGGCAAGATCAGCTATTAGTTTGATATTTGGCATTTAATGGATTTTAATGATTTATTTAGTTAGCTAAAGTCTAATCTAGCATTGGTTTTAATATAATTAATTAAATTAAATATCTTTACGACTAAAAGGGATAAAGTATTTAATTATGAATGTCATAAAGTATTTAATGGATAAAGTATTAAAGTGACTTAATATTAATAAAAAAAATTAAATGAAGGAGTCACACTATTATTATATCCCATATGCAAGTTAAATATTAAATTATAAAAGTGGGAATTACAAATAGGATTTCTGGAAACTTCATGAGAGGATTATAAAAGGGGATTTGAGGAAGTCATTTGATATACTTGGTTTATTTATTTTTTCTCTCTAAGGGCCCGTTTGGGTACTGGAATACCATATCCTAGATATGGTCAATTCTGGAAGATGCTGCAATTCAAGAAGATTCTTATCCTCAAAATGAAATCCGGAATATGGACTAACCCGTTTGGTTCACCCGGAAGATGACTGAGAAGATGCATAAGGAATTTTAATTCTTTATTTTTTAATTTCTTTGAATATGGTGTGTATATGTGTGTATATATACACACATGCACACATGTGTATATACATAGATACATGTATGTATATATACATGTGTGTATATACACACACATGTGTATGTGTATACATGTGTGTACATACACATGTATACACATATACACACATACACGTGTGTATACACCCACATACACATGTGTGTATATATACACACATATGTGTAAATATACAAGTGTGTATCCATGTATACACATATGTGTATATATACACACACATACACACATGTATGTGTATACACATATATATACATTTGTGTATATATACACACACATTACATGTGTATATACACATGTGTATACATACATGTGTGTATATATACACATGTGCATGTATATACACACATGTGTATATATATACACATGTGCATATATATACACACGTGTGTATATATATGCACATGTGTATATATACATCCTTATAGCAATATAATATACATCTTTATAGTCACGGATTCTACAAAATATTAAATTTGGTTT
>MU225608.1:1777984-1797687 GCA_018584345.1 Thuja plicata | reverse complement strand
CTCTCTCCCATTCTTCTATAAATAGAAGCCTGTTTTGAGAGCAAATAAGCCTTCACCTAAGATTGAAAATACATTGTTATGCTGCTAGATTAATCCTAGAATCATATTCCATCTTTCATTTCATGCTGGTTCATTGTTCTTATTTCATCTTTTAGAGTTAAAATACATGCTTTTCCATCTTTTAGCTTGTTTTAAATAAAATCCTTCATGCTAGGTTGTATTCGTCACTGGTTTATAGCATATTTTGAGGGCTAATATGTTGTTAATCACACTCCTCCTAGTTAGCAGGCAATAGGTCGGTTTTAGTGGGTTTTATATGCTTTTCTAACCCTTTTGAACTAATATAATGACTTATCGAGTGTTTGTGTTGATTCTGACAGGTACCCATTTACACACACACACCATCAAATTAGAATGAGAGAGGAGGATATACCAAAAACAGCCTTCTGGTGTCATTATGGAGACTTCGAATTTTTAGTCTTCCCATTTGCACTTACCAACGCCCCAGCAACATTACAATCATGTATGAATCACATCTTTAGACAACAACTGAGAAAATTTTTACTTATATTTTTTGATAACATACTCATCTACAGTAGAACGTGGGAAGAACATCTCCATCACATTGAAGAGGTTTTGAACATCCTCGAGACAGAGTCACTATACGCTAAGATCTCCAAGTGTGAATTTGGCTTAGAAGAAATTATATACTTGGGACACAAAATCAGTGCAGAAGGAGTGAGTGTGGACGAAGAAAAGATCAAGGCCATCAAAGAATGGCCAAGACCCAAGACTCTAACCCAATTAAGGGGATTCATGGGCCTATGTAGCTACTACAGACGCTTTGTTAAAGGATTCTCAAAAATCGTTGCTCCTCTCACAAATCTAACAAAGAAAGGAGCCTTTACATGGAAATGACCAAGCACAACAAGCCTTTGAACAGCTTAAAGAAACCTCATGTTCATGTCCTGTCCTAGCTATACCAGATTTTTCCATACCCTTTGAAGTACAATGTGATGCCTCAGGAGAAGGAACTGGAGCAGTACTTATGCAAAGGAAGCACCCAATAGCTTTTGAAAGCTGCAAACTCACAGAACTAGAAAAACATTATTCCATATATGACAAGGAGATGTTAGCCATAATGCATGCCTTGGCAAAATTTCGGCAATACCAAGTTTTTGGAAGGTTTATTGTGAAAACCGATCATAACAGTCTACATTTCTTCCTAAATCAAAAAGACCTTCATGATAGGCAACAAAAGTGGGTGAGCAAAATTCCGGCTTATAATTTCGATAACGAGTATGTAAAAGGGGTAAACAACAGGGCTGCAAATGCTCTTTCTAGACGAGCTCACATTAATACTATCACCAGTATCTCAAAAGATTGGAAAGGAGAAATCATTGCGGAATACGCAAAGCACTCTCAAGCAAGTGAAATAATGGAAGGTAACTTACCTAATGAAGACTTTAAGGTTTGGGATGATATCATCCTCTATAAAGGAAGGATATTTTTGACCCCTCAATCAAAAATGAAGGACAGAGTTCTTAAAGAATAACATGACAACCCATTAGTAGGATATCAAGGATACTATAAAACATATAAGCATATTAGAGAGAAATATTCATGGAAAGGGCTAAAGAAAGATGTACAAAAACATGTTCAGGAATGCATGACTTGTCAACGCAATAAAGCAGAATTAACCCACCCAACAGGATTACTACAACCCTTACCTATTCCCAATCAGACATGGGAGAGTATATCCATGGATTTCATAACAGGGTCACCCAGGATCCAAGGGAAAGATAGCATTTTCGTGGCGGTAGACAGACTCACGAAATACGCTCATTTCTTTGCAGTCTCCACAGAATATAAGGCATACCAAATAGCAAAAGTATTCTTTAGAGAAGTTTTCCGAGTCCATGGCTTCCTAAGAATATCATAAGCAACTGAGACAGCAAGTTCCTGAGTCAATTTTGGCAGGAACTCTTTCGATTAGCAGGGACTACTTTAACACCTAGTACAATCTACCACACTAAAACTGATGGGCAAACAAAAGTAGTGAACCAATGGTTGGAAGGATACTTGAGGAACTATGTTACTAGTCAAAAAACTGCTTGGGTTAAGTGGGTACATTTGGGAGAACATTGCTATAACACCACTCACCATATGTCAATAGGAATGAGTCCATTCCAAGCACTGTACGGATATGAGGCTACCTCTTTTGGGGGTTTGATTACACAAGGAAGCAAGGTGCCGAGTGCGTAGGACTTCCTCCAACAAAGCATAGATATCATAAAAACTTTGAAAGAGAACCTTCAACAAGCTCAAAATCAGCAAAAAATCTATGCAGACCGGAAGCGCGTAGAAAGATCATTTGAGGTAGGAGACCTAGTGTTCCTACGGTTGCAACCCTATAAGCAAGCTTCTATTAAGAAAAGTGGAGCTGAAAAATTGAAACCACGATTCTATGGGCCATATAAGGTTATAAGGAAAATTGGAGAGGTGGCTTATCAGTTAAAACTTCCAGAAAATAGCAAGATTCATAATCTGTTCCACGTCTCCAGGCTTAAGAAGGTGTTGGGGCAACACGTAGCACCATGTGATGAATTACCCCCTGAATGAAGAAGGGCAACTCGTCCTGAAACCTAAAGTTGTCCCGGACACTCGAGAATGGAAGCTTAGGAACATGACAATTACTAAATTATTGATCAAGTGGAGAAACCTGCCCGAGGAAGATGTTACTTGGGAAAGAGAAGAGGGTCTTAAGATGCTTGAGGACAAGCAAATTTGGGACGGAGGGCCTGTGATGGCCCTCGATTAATCCTATTTGTATAACATTGACTAGTATAGTTACTCATAATTACCCCCTGGATGAAGAAGGGCAACTTGTCTTGAAACCTAAAGTTGTCCTGGACACTCGAGAAAGGAAGCTTAGGAACATGACCATTACTGAATTATTGATCATGTGGAGAAACCTGCCCGAGGAGGATGTTACTTGGGAAAGAGAAGAGGTTCTTAAGATGCTTGAGGACAAGCAAATTTGGGATGGAGTGACTGTGATGGCCCTCGATTAATCCTATTTGTATAACATTGACCAGTATATTACTCATAATATATAATCCTGAGATATACTGAGATATAAAACATATAATCAATCTCCAAATATACAAAAACATTAATTAAAACTTTGTAATAAATGATACATAAAAATATGATATATTAATACATATATTAATAAATAATATCAATATCAAATTATCAATATTTAAATATTAATATAAATATTATTATATTAATGATTAAATATTAATTAATATATTAATAATAATATACATATTAATATATTAACATAGATATTAATATGTATATTACTTATTAATATATAAATTAAAATAATTATTAAAAGAAAAATTAAAATTAAAAATTAAAAGACCCCTTAAGATTTAAGGTCGCAGCGCTCAAGGTGCAACAAGACACACCCTGTGGGTGGGGTCGTGATTCCCTCCCCACAGGGGAAAGATATATATATATATGCCATAAAAATAAACAATGACCGGGGGAGGAGGAGATTGGAAGACGAAGAGTAGACACAGTCAGCAACAAACAATTAAATATTTATTTGGTATTTTTGCAAGGAGAACACCATAAATATATTCAAAGAAAAGAATATATATATAACTGCAGACAAGATAAATTTTATAGCAGGAATATATATATATATATATTCAGAATCTAAAAATAATTGACATTTTATATATCATTGCAAATATTTAAAGAAATTATACTTTTTCATACAGATTGTATTTTGAAATTAAGTTATAATGTTAATAATGTTAAAGGATTTATTATTCATTATTATGATGTAAGCCCTCTGTAAACTTGGAATCATAAAATTTAGATTCGTTATGAAATCCAAGTTGCACAGGGGGTGATATAAGGACAACTGGAAATTGATATAATTCCATTGTCAAATTAAAGGAGGATTCAGTCCTCATTAAGCCAGTATATACTGATGACCAACATATGCATATGTGATTAAGCCTTGGATAGGGGATGTCTCTACCAAGAAGAAGAATGGACCTAATAATGGTTAGCCTACATGACCTAAGGGAAGCGCTCCAGTGGACAACTGCAAGAATAACCAAAGGGCCGCTTTAGAATGATATCATTCAAAGCCAAAGGGTTCTTATCAAAGGTTACGAGCCCAACCTGGCAGACTTCTCTCAAGGAGGGTTGAGAAAGGGTAGATAGCTAGATAGATTCTTATAATATGTTTATATGTTTGCAAATTTGTTTCTTTCTAACATTTTTTTTGCAGGTTCACTCAATAAAGAACTTAACCGGGATAGAGGGGACATTACAGTGGGATTACCCCAACTTTGCATGAACGGCTTCACTTTCTTACCAACATGTCCTCCAATGCCATTGTCTCTAAATACATCTTGGTCGTCTTTGAATATTCCCAAAGCATGGCAAATTTTGTCCACTAAATAGAATCATGCTAGCATCTACATAATCATACATTTTCTCAATGGCCCCTTTCCTTACCTCAGCATCCTATAGGGTTGTAATTTTGGCAGGCATTTACACATACCACTTTGAGTTCAATGCATAAGCAGTCATGCGTGAAGGAGCCTTGAGCTTCTCCCGTCTGTAACAAATGATGATCTGAAAATGCTCGATGTAGAATTGCATTGCAAGGTTCTCTCGTACAACCACCTTCATTTGATTCAGTATTCAAAATATTCATTAATACACCTCTTCAAGAGAAGGTGCATTAGAATCCTCATATCTAATAATTCTAAAGACTGGAGTGATGATGGAGACACTATATTTGGCATTAGCCCAAACGACATCACTCTTTACCACCTTCTTCACCCTCTTCCCATGTTGATTCTTCAACTCAGACCATTGATTCTATTCTATTATCATAATCATTAGATGCAATGCCTCTTGCAACTTAAACATCCTTTCGAAGAGAAGAACGTATAATGCATACTAAGTATCTACAAGTTGCAAGAATTCCTTCTTGGAACTTGAAGATTGCATGTGAAGTGTGGTGGTTGTAGATAAACATCTACACATTTCTAGCATCACTAACAATTGTTTTGATCCAACTGATTTTACCCATGTCCTTGAGTGGATTATTCATAGCATGTACACAACGAGTCCACCAAATATGTATATACGCTGCCTCAATTAACTTCCCTACAGCTTTGCACACATGGGTCGCATTTATCACTACCTACACCACATTTTGTGGCCTAATCTCCTCTACAACATCTTTGAGGATCTAGACCTGAAAATGAGCATCCTTGCAATGCCCTAAACAATCAAAGGCACTATGGAAATACAAGCCCTTTGTACATGTAACCATGATATTGATGAGTGGGATGATGCCAAATGTTCATCCACCCATGCACGACTATGCTACATCCACTTGTGACCCAAGTACTCTTCATTTTCTCCATCAAAATATTAATCTTGGAATAGTTCTTATCCAAGATTGTTGTCCTCACTTTAGTCTCTCCTGCTGGAACATATAATGGTCTTGCCCTTATTATCTTTCCCATAGCTTCCTTATAATGAGTGCAAGCCACATGGAATAGAATGCCATTGGCAAAGAAGAATTTGTCAATGGCATCATCTGTCTCATCCTTTGCTTGCAGGTTGAATAAATCTACCAATGGTTCCTACAAGACTAGTCATCTTACATTTCCTCTTAGGCTCGGTTACCCCTGAACTGGATGGATTCGGTGGCCTTCGAAATCTACAAAATAGAAGTAGAACTTTGATAACCCCTAACCCTTTGTGGCAAAGTAGCAGATGTAGGTACTTCTTTACAACCCCAATATTATTATATTTCAGCCCTATATTTCAAGTTTCTTTCAAAGTTTTTACATTCATCTACACCTTTGCCTCGATAAGAAGGAAGTGAGTGTTAATTCTAGTCATGCTACCAAACCATTCAAGTTTACATATGTTGCACTTCCGCAACATAGTGCCCCCATTTGTCCCAAGCTCTGTTGGTACCTTACATGCAAATTGTTTTAAAGGTGACTTTGGATCAAAGGGTCCCTTGGCCCATTTTTGTAGGATTCGAGAAGGGAAACTAAAATTTTGATTCCAAATAGAACTACTTGTTTGAGTATCAATATCACCCCTTATTGGATCTATACTAGGACTATCAAATGATTCATTTTCACTTTCACTTTCTACTTTAAATACTTGTCCCTGATCCTTGTTCTCAATCATGTTGTGAGAACTCATAATGATAACAATACTGAAAGACGCAATGATTGAAAAAATAAATAAGAAAACCTATATGATGTTGTCATAATTTGTCAAATTAAATATATTTTTGAAAATGGAAGAGAAAACTTATATGCTGCTGTCACAATTTGTCAAATCAAAAATATTTTTGTAGCATGCAATTCTAGATGCTTAAGGTGTCCAATGTATTGCTAGTGAATCATGATTAATCACAAATTTGAATTTCCAATTAATTTTATTAATTTAACAATCTTGCAAGTACTTAAAATAAACCATAAAGCTGTTGATAAAGTGCTAGTACTGGGACAATGAAGGGGACAGTCAAACAAGAGCCAAGCAAACTTGGGATAAATAGCTAAGTTCCCGGGTTTGTCAGTCCCAGGGCATGGTACTGGTCTGGTTCAAACCGAGTACATGTCCTGGTTCGGTCCGACCAAGGTTCACTCTCAGTTGGACCAATTCGCCCGGGACAAACCTGGGCATACTTGGGCGGATTGACAACAAACCAAGGCAAAAAAGTGCATAAAACAAGTTTTTTTTTGCAGAGTTGTTGACGACGATGAACCATTGCCTCTCTTCGTCCTTCATTACTAGTTGTACAATATCGAGTAATACTAGCTTATCTATCTTTAAAAATAAAAGAAAAATATATATAAAATAGGTTCACAGATACCTTTTTGAGGTATCTATTGCACTTATTTATTGAAGTATGTTTTTATTGATCTAATTTAGAAAAAGAATTCTCTAGACAAATAACTTAGTTGATGTAGAATATCGAATAATAGTGACAATACTAGTTTATATATTTTGAAAGTAATATTAGTTTATATATTTCAATATTGAACTCGAAGTATATGATGCTAATATGATGCTATGATGGTATGATCATGATGCTATGATGATAAGTTTATGGTGTTTTGGTTGTTATATGATACTATGTGACATTCTAATCTTAATTCATGCTTCTAGAATCTAGGCTGCATATATATATAATTTTTACATGTTTTTGTACTAACGAATCCAAACCCCATTTCAAAATTTTGTCATACTAGCGAACCGATTCCTCGAACCCGTATCTAAACCCGAACCCAAACCGGCAACTTAGATAAATAGGCAACAAACAAGCCTTAGAAGGCTGTAATGGAACTAGGAGATCAAACAATAAGCTCTGAGAGGCTGCAAATTAATAGCACAATGAGTTATAGACACTTGTATGGCTGTAGCAATGCAAATTGATGAATTTCTAGCATGTTTGGGGGTGCCAAAGCATTGGGACAGCAGTGACTCGGTGAGTAAACCTTAGAAGGCTGCAAACTCACAGTGAACCACAGTCTACAAATATGTAATAGACTATTCCAATATTGAACAATGATTTGCAAATGTTTTGAGATTATTATGAAGACGGTGAATAATGAACAGTGAAGACAATGAACCATTAACAACTGAATTTTCAAAGCCTGCCTTGTAATCTCAAAGCACTCGGTCTTGAATCTTGATGGTTGATGCCCTCTTCCTCTAGCAAGAATCTCCCTCTTGGCTTCTTAGCTTGCTCCCTCTCCTTCCAATTGAAGAAGTCTACTTCGCTTGTGTGATTTGGAATGAGAATATATGGCTCTTTATAAGCTTTTTGGGAGGCCTTAGGTGAAATTTGGCTTTATGCAGCAGGAGATGCCTACACGTTTCCTCCAGAATTAAGGGAATCCTGGGCATCCCCTGGGCATTTTGGGGTTGTCCAACACTCCCCATTTCTTGCATTTTTAGGGGAAAACATCCTAGAGATGTCCCCTCTTAGAGGGAAGCAACCCAAGGGAAACAAAGGGGTCATGGTGGAGGTGGAGGTACGTCCCCTTGGCATCCCAATGTCTCAGGGACATTCCCATTTCGGAAACTGCAAGTCTTTTGGGGTGACTCATCCTTGTGGAACAATGTTCAAAACTAACTTCCTTCAAACAAGCAAAAAAGCTTGATGTGTGGAGAAAAGCAATGAAAAGTTGATCAAGCACCAGTTGAGCACAAACTACAAGCATTGTAATTTGAAGATGCAACTCTTTTTGTCAAGACGACCAACAAAACATTTGTATATCTAATTGTATATGTGGATGATCAATTTGTAACTAAAAATAACAAAAATATACTACAAAAATCAAAGGAAAACTAATAGAAGGTTTTGAAATGACAGATTTAGGTCATCTTTATTACTATTTAAGTATAGATGTGATTCAAACATCCAAATACATTTTCATCGCACAACAGAAGTATATTGGTGAAAGTTTGAGCAAATTTGGGATGCTAGACTAAAAACCACTCGACATAGCCATGGAAGAAAAATCTGAAATTGACTTCAAATTGCATTGTAAAGTTGGAGGATGTGACTAAGTAGAGATAATTCATTGTAAGTTTTATCGGAGCAGATATTTTGTATTAGAATATTGTTATAATGGTCATCTTAGTTGATATTTAGAAACTTTCTTTTACGTCTTTCGTCTTTAATTTGTTTAGGAAGTTTTCTTCGTCTTTCTAAATGGGTATTTAATTGGAATTTTTTCCATAAGTTTCTTTATTTTTCATGAAAAATCATGGTGCTATTTTTGAAAAATCGTGTGAATATTTATTTTCAAAGGGATTTCTAAGGTCGTTTTTGAAAGTCACGGGTTTGTTTAAGCTAATCGTTTGCCTCTTTCCTGTCATACAAGGACGCAAAAAAGGATTTCTAGGTCGTTCTACACATGGGATTTCTAGTTTTTTTGCGTGTTCCTAAGTGTCGTGATGTACTTGAGTGTAAGAAGATTGAAGATGACGGGATTTCTCCCGTATTGGGTTTTTCTGATTGCGATGTTTTCTTGGGCCCTAGTTTTTTGCGCAACCCTCATTTGCAAAATTGCACGCATTTTCCTAATGTGTCTACAATTTTTTGGGCGCTACTTTCTACAACAATTTCTTTTAAGCAATTCCACGCACAAAGGTTTTTCAGCAAGCTTCTATGCATAGTCGCATGATGGCTTCTAGGCACCTTTCTTTCAGCATATGACAGTTTTTTGGATCTGCGGTTTTTGTTTTGGGCTTCTTTTTTGCTCACGCAACTATACGGTTTTTTCCACAAAATTGTGTTTTTTCAAAAAAGAGTTTTGCTCAATTTTCCCCAAAAAACATGGTCATGGATTTTCGGCCTTTGAACAAATTTCTTCACACAAATCGTGGATTCTTTATGTGCTGGAGGGTTTTCTCAATTTTTCCACAAAAAATCATGACCGATATTCCTCTTTCTTGGGTTTTTTTATTTATATTTCCACAAAAAATCGTGGCAAGGTTTTGTATGATTTTTTACATAAATATCAAGGAGGGTTTTGCATGATTTTGTCCTTAAAATCATGGTTTTATTGGTTTTCACCCTTTTTTCAACTAAAACGAAGGTGTGTGATTTCAACATTGAATTGAGGGTTTGATGACTTTTCCACAAAACCATGGTTACAATTGTTTTTGCCAATTTTTTTGTCAACAAAAATCGAAGCTTTTTAAGATGATCTCAATTTCTCAATAAAGGGAGGGATTGCTTTGTTCCACAACACCAAGTTGGAAGGATTGTGGTCAACAGATTGTGGTAGTCTTGGTCATATCCAGAAGTTTTGTAGAACCAAGGATGGTCTCAGCAGCAACCTCATGTCGCAGAGCGTTCTGAAGCGAAGGGAGCAGCCTTCTATGTATTCATGGCCAAATGACCTGCAAATTATATCAAGTCTTCTATAGGGTAGTAAGATGGATGACCATTAAGGGAGGGTATTAATATAATATTAAAATATTGTTGTAATGGTCATCTTAGTTGATATTTAGAAAAATTCCTTTTATGCCTTTCGTCTTTAGTTTGTTTAGGAAGTTTCCTTTCGTGTTTCTAATCTCCATCGTTCCCTGGAAAGATCGTCTTGTAATCTATTTAAGGAGCCTTCATCTCCTTTGTTAATATCAAGTTATCAATTATTATTTCATTTTGTTTGTTTTTGGCATTTTGTCTAGATTTATCCACAAGATGAGAGAAAGTTGCTTGCAGCAAAGACAATTCTTAGATATCTAAAGGGAACTGAGAGTTGTGGTCTTCATTGCACCAAGCTAGCTGATTTCAACTAGTTGGATATTTAGAAGTCAAAGAAACTGTGAATGCCAACCAAAATATATGGCTTGGAAGGGTTCAGGAGAATTTGCAAGAAAAATGAATTTCATCAATACTACTCATGGTCAACAACACTTCTATCATCAAGATGGCAAGGAAACCAAGTTTTCATGAGCAAACCAAGTACATCAACACCCAATTCTGTTTGATTCGGCATTATGTGAAAGATGGAAAAGTCAAATTGATCCACTGTCCAGCTTCAGATCAATCAATGGATATCCTAACAAAAGCACTTTGAAGAGAGAAATTTGAAAAATTTAGAGGCATGCTTGGTCTCATTGTGACCCCTACAGATTAAAGGGTGGATGTAATATTATGTAAATATTTCATAAATAATCGTTGAGTTATTGTAAATTTTAAAGAGTCATCTTGAAGATGAACTGAACAGTCAATGAAGCTGAACTGAAGGGTCACTTTGTTGATTTATTTGTATACTATTTCATTCATTTTTCCTTTTTCATTTTCAGTTCATTCCTGGCCTGACAGAGTTGTCACCTGCTAGTGTGAATTTTAATCATAGAGAAAATAAATCACTACAAAGTTGAGTTCCTTGCCTCAAATCATAGGCAGATCCATTCAATAATTTACTATCTAACTTATTCTCCGCAGATAGTCTATTCGTTCTCATTGGCCAGTTGCCATTCACTCATAGGTATTTAACTTGGTTTAAGTATCCTCCATAAGGACAAAACCATCGCCTTTGTGTCTGCATGAGTCCGGAATAAAATATCAAGGAAATATGCCTTGCTCCAGATTATAGACAGATCCATCCACTACTCACCATACAACCAGTTCTCCTTAGATGCACTATATCTTCTGCTGTGTAAGAAAGCAATCCAAAGAGAAAAAGTATCTCACCCATTCTAATCTTCTCAAACTAAAGAAAGAACTTTATTCTTGTGGCAATCATATTCCTTTTCATTGGATGGTTGTCATTGTTTATTCACAGTATAAATTACATAGCTTAAGCACCCTCCATAAGGACAAAACCTTCATCCAAGTTCTGTACATAAGTCCGGAGGAAACAATAGGGTATGTATTCTTGTCCTAAATAGCTCCACAATCAGCAACATTTCAAAGATTGTGCTTTCATCCAAAGATACAAGATTCATTCCAGTGGATGGCTTCCATCTGAACAATTATATCAATAGTTACAAATTCAAGTCTAACTCAAGGACATACTGAGACTCCAAAGAGAATAAAATTCCATGAAATGAGAAACCATAACTTTCTTTCAAATTTAAAAAATTAGAGATCCAGAAGAAGTTTAAATAAACAACGTGAACAGACCATAGACATGGGATTCACTGAGTCGTGAGCAAAGCAGAACTCCACAAGAACTGACTTGCAGACTTGAGAAAAACACCTTAAAAACAAGTTCTCGTATGTTAGTAATTTTCTAAACTGCTGAGTTTGAGCTAAACTTTTTTCCACATCAAAAGCCAAGTTCAAAATTAGCCTGTCAAGTCCCATTACTATGACAGAAACCATTCAATACTACATTCAGAGCTTTCTCACTCTAGCAAATAGGGAAATTAAAAGAAAATATTTTGATCTTCAAACAATGTATCAGAAAAAATACATGCCTGTCTGCTGGCACATCAATGGGGCCAAAGGTATCCCGCTCCTCCCTAAAAACTGTTATTGATCTGCTGCTTATAAATGTTATGTTGCGCATCAACAAAGATGCTGATAGATGGCGTCGGGATGCTGAAAGCAATGCCATTATATACCACCTACATCAGTGATAATATAAGGAGTTATTTCAAATCAATTTAATAAATAAAAGATTAAACTATTGGCAATTGAATCAGTTTGAATTATCATAGGAAAACAAATCTCCCAGTCATCAGATGAAATTTTTACCGTAAGTCTGTAACTCAATAATGTGTTAGCCCAATTTCTTTAACACTCATTTTAGCTACCCTCTAGAAAGATATCCAATTTACTGTTATTAATATTAACAATACTTCTGAATCCTGATCCATGTGGACAAGACCATTGCAAAGGATGTGCAGAAGTTAGACCTATAAAATATGCTATAGAAGGGTATACATTCTATCACTTCT
Source organism: Thuja plicata (assembly GCA_018584345.1). Taxonomy (NCBI): domain Eukaryota; kingdom Viridiplantae; phylum Streptophyta; class Pinopsida; order Cupressales; family Cupressaceae; genus Thuja; species Thuja plicata. The sequence goes on along the minus strand of MU225608.1, from coordinate 1,785,183 downwards.
ACAATAAGAGATCCAAGCAACAATTCGTTGGCAGACAGTATAACATCTCTAAAATAATTTGAGAAAAGAAAAGATTTACTGATTTGAAATTATTCCAATAAGAAATTAATCTTTCATATATTGTTAAATTAGTCCCAACTCCAAAGTAGCTACACAAACCCAATAACCACAATATACAATAGGCATTAGAATAGCTCAATACTTTTCAACAATCTTCGTAAATGAGAAAATTGAAACAATTCATGGACAACTAGAACAATCCAGTTTCTTCTCCTTCCTAGCATACCACCAACAAAAGCATCGCACATTTATGGGTTGAAAGACTCTAAACCATACAGAAACACTAAAACAAATTCCATTATTCAATTTTCCCCTACATTAATGTACATGACTCTAAGGGCGACCTATTTCTCAAATATGTTGACCACTATTTTTGAAACTACTACTTATAACCTTCCAATACCAAAAATTTATAGCCTTTCAATATAGAAAAACCTATGCTCCGCACGTGTTCCCCGGCCCTACAGAGGAATTCCGGATAGGGGACGTTTAAAGGACGTGGGGACATCCAAAAAAACTTCCCCTCCCTTCCCCCTATTTGCAAATTTTAGGAAAACTCTCCATGACTGCAAAATTGGCATAGGGGGCATTACGGGACCGCTAGTCATCCGAGGGGAAACTAGCCATCCCTAGCACCAGGATACACCTAGGGCTAGTTGTCTCCTACAGTCCAGCAAAAAAGGGACACATTTAGAAAACAAAAGTAAAAAGAAAAATTTTAAATAAAAAGAAAAAGGGAGAAAGAAGGCTTTGTGAAGGCTCTTGCAAAAATGTAAACTGAACAGGAATTTGCTTTACTTCGCACACAGTGGCTTGTCTTTTCCAATCTCTGCAGTCCAACATCCAATAGAACAAAGGAAAGGTCAAATAGAGTTACATTAGCTCAAAACGACCCTATTGGATGGTGGACATGGCATGGAAAGGATGCACAGTACTTGTTGTTTGTCCTCTTTCACAGGTTCCCAATAATTCCTCTGCTATAGAGAGGAATTGGTCCACATATAGCCTCATCCAATCAATCAGAATGAACACCCTTACCTCTAGATAATAAGAGAAGTTGGTAGTTGTACACAGTGCTTTGCGGCTATAGGATCGCCAGACACCTACGTATCGTAAGACTCCCACCTTCCATTGAGATGTTAATCCCGCAGATGTGGAGACATAGGAGGGACTAGTTGGGGTTCCATTGCTTGAGGTAGCCCCTTATACTGGCAGTGATTCAAACTCAAACTTCGACTTTGATTTAGACCTACCAATTGCATCTATTGATTAGGGACAGCCATATATTTTGTTAGTTCTACGTTTATCTCATTTCATAGTTGAAACTTGTAGCATTCATCATTTTTGTTATAATTCTTGTATAATATGTATGCATATTGACAATGAAAGCATTTGATTTTTGTAAATTTGTTTGATGATTCTTATGTGAAATCTCAATTCACGTCTAATGCTATATATTAAGCTTCTACAATGTCTATGATGAATGCTTTATCAATGTTATGATATGAATATTTGAAATTTCTCTATATTTTTAAAACTTTCTCTACTTTTTAATAGTTGTCCCCTAGTAAATGGCCCAAAAGTACCCTTGTATGGAATATCCCTTGTATGAGTTTGCAACAAAATACAACAATTGCTCCAAGAATATTGAACAAATACTTCAACGAATGATATTGCACAAGATTGCAATTTTATTTCAAATTGAAAACTTAATACAACTTGTAAACTAAAGATAGATCTCCAATATTTTCATTCCAGCTAGAAATACAAAATGGATGCACCTTATTTTCCAAATAATGTTTTTGTGTTTGGAGTCACGGAAAGAAAATTTTGATTTCCTTGGATTGAAGTGAGCTCGATCCAGTCTAAAGTTGTATTATCTCTAGTTTCTCACTAACCTCCAACACCATGCCTCAGACACGTTGTTGATGATAATTCCCTCTAATGTGAAGGTTATGGCTTGAGTGAAAACAACATCCAATCCTACCTCATATGAAGCTGCCCACTAATGGAAAGCAAATAGTTATTGACAATTGTTGGCCTTGGATTGTTGTCTAATGATGTTTGTCTTTAGTCGATGCTTTAGCAAGAAGATCTCTAAGCCACGCTAGTGCAACAACCCCAAATATATCACGGTGATGAATGATACTGAAAATTGCTAATGAATGATATTGAAAATTTGCAATGGGATGTCGAACACATTTTCACTAGGTTTGTTGCAATTACACCAATCACCCTACCCAGGTTTATTGAAGCCAAAGACTATTTTATTGAGTCAATTTGACTCAGGTTTGATTCTTATAAGTCCAAACAAAGTTGTCGTGGGTTGTTCCATTTCACCGCAAGCCTATATATAAATCATGCCCATACTTTGTTGCTAATCTGCTTCTACCGCAACCAAGTCCATTGTTCACAGTCTTGAGTAGTGTGCCTGTCTGCAATCAAGCATTATAAGTCCTTGAATCCTTGTGATTTGGTACTTCTGATATATGAGAATGATCATTAGATCGTACCACCAACATTTATGTGACGCTGCTCCTAATCTCACAATGGTACAAGGAAATGTGACTGATCAAAGGAATATTACTCAATCCTCCAAAGAGTGACTTCATGAACATGTGATTCGTTGGCAAACTAGGGTGATGAGACCACCACCAAAACCGCCCAATTCTCCTTAGCTCGCAGGCTAGTAGACAAGAACAAACAAATCCCAGAATCATGCGTCTCAATTGCTTCTCCTGGTGCTCTTTTTATACCACATTCAAAAGTGTTTCCCGTTCAAAACTTCTGAATCTCAAGTGGACCCCCATACAATAAAATTTATTTATTTATTTAACTCCTTTGTCAACTATAGGGGACATCAATCTAGATCCCAAATTAATCTAGGACCTAGGTGTGTTGTCATGCTATACTCCATCAAGCTTCTACTACTCCACTCTAATGTAAACACCACCATGCCTGGAACTGTGAAGCTCTCACCATGATCTCATTGAAGTAATACACCAAACATGCCACCAACACCAAATGTCTCAACAAAATGAATTCTCAGGGATGTGAAAAGTCATCATATAGAGAGCATAATCAGCCATGATGGTCGACCATATGTTGTTATAAATTAGGGCAGCATTTATTTGTCTAAGAATCGCACCCCTAATGAAGCAACAAGTACCCCCAATGACAAAGAATGAGGAAAGCTCATCAATATGCCACTCTTCAATAAGGAAAAGATGGTACAAACCTCTCGTACCTAGGCAAGCTGAAATCCCTGTGATCAGCACTATCGAACAATCGTCTAACACCCATGTGGGGGCTACCACCCAATGGATTAGAATCTGCATGATGCGTAATTCATCATACCCTGTACCAAAGCTCAGCTGAAACCTTTGCCACTCAACATGAAGGACATTGATCATGCATACCTCATACCCTATAAAGTGAACAGCTCCATAGTCTAATAATGCATCACGAGGAAGGTGTATCAAGAGTGTCCACATGATTAAATATAAACTGAATTGGTTATGCCACCATCGACGTACACTCCATAGGCTGGTCCAAAGATGTAAGCTCTACAATGTGAGCCCCTATAAGAGATAACTCCTCAATCTCTCAACAATTGACCAAAGGCCCAAGCAAATCTGAATCATTTGAAACTTCCGTCTCCCTTTACAAGTGGAGGTATAACAATAGTGGCTTATCCACCGAGTGTGTGCTCAACTATCTCATCTTCATCTATGATTTGAGCCTTCAATGGGCTCACTAAAAGAGGCAACTCTTGAACCTCATGATGTACACTAGATACCCCACTACAATTCCCAAAATCATACCTTTGTTCAACATGTTCTTCTTGCTTCCTTATCTCAATAGGCTCATCCCTTGTATGCTCCATTTGCATGTCTTCTTCCATTGGAAGAAATAGTGATTGAAGATTGACTTCTCTTCGCTTCTTGCTTGGCCTATATGATTGCAATGTTCTTTCATCTCTTGTAGGCGATGTTTTGCTTGGGTAGCAACCAACTCTGCCTTTCTAGCTCTTTGTATCCATCCATCACACACCTCTAGTTTCTTCTTAATATCCTCCTCGGTATGATGTACAAAGTCACAATCTTTGTGGCTTGAATCTACAACATATTCCTCATGCTTGACTCCCTTCTTCATGTTTGCAATTGCCTCCATGCACTTAGCTGAAATGTCTCTAGGTCCTCAATTAGACATGCCTCTCACAACCTCTTGAAGCTTTAGGAATATTTATCAAGAGAGTCCATCCACTAAATCCCCAAAATAACATATGAGTCATCTAAAGCCACAACAAAAAAGTCATTGATAACCATGTAGTTACCTAGGGTGATACTCAACTAGGTAACCATGTGCGTACAAGACGGTTGATGACCGTTGGCTACCTTGACATCAAACCCTTTATGTTCTACTAGTCTACAACCCTCTCTCGGCAACCAAGGTAGCAATGATAAAATTGTGAATAGCCTCGCTATCGAGCATGATAATGACTCGTTGCCCATGGAATACACCTCTCACTAGAATGTTATATCGTAAAGTTTTGGATAAGGTAGCAATAGTTCCACCCCTCTTCTTAACAGGCGTTGATTGAATTCTCCACAAGACGAGGCTCCTCATTTGACTCATCGGATTTGTTGTCGGTGTGGTCTTCCTATTCAACGTCTGATATGACCTCAATGTAGTGAATCTTCTCCTTGCCAAGGCATCAATGCCTTGGTTCCCACGGCTCCTTGCAGCCAAAGCATAAGTTCCTCTTTCACAATTCTTGTCTAGTCACATCATCTAATTGGTTCTTTTGAGATCATTCCTTCTAAAAAGGAATCTTTCCATTGTCTTTTTGTAAAATGGGCGCCTTAGATGGTGGTTGGCCCTTCAAAATAGTAAAGGCCATGTCCCTAGCTTTCTTGATTGCCTCCTAGAGTGAGCTTAGTCCAAGAGCCTTTACCCAACTTCTCAATGGGTCCATCAACCCATCCATGAATAAAGAAAACAATCTCCTCTCTAATATGTCTATCAGTAGCACTGAGAGCCTCTAAAATTTGGCAATGTAGTTGTCAACCATTCCACCTTCCTTCAACTGTGTAACTCCTTGAAGTAGAGTTCAGGATCCTTCCTATCACACCTCTCGATAAGTCTCTTCGTGAAATCTGCATATTCAGTGATTTGATCATGTCCCAGAAGGCCATTCTGTGTTGCCACCACTCATGAGCTATACAGTCAAGATGTAGTGTTGTGAATTTGATTGCTTCGTCTTCAAGCATGGGGTTAAGCTGAAACTATAAGTCCACCTTCTGTACCCAAGCTTGTGCTAGATTCTTCCCTGAACCATCAAAGAAGGGTAGACTAAGCTTGTCGATCTTCCTCCTCAAGTCATTATTGTATTCTCTATTACCCCTATGGGGCATATGTCTCATCCTAAGATCCATGTAGTCCTCAAGGGTCATGTCTGATTGTAGCCCCGTATCTAATCAATCATGTTTGAACTGCTCCTAATGTTCAACTCTAGGTGGGAAATTGAGCATCATCGGCCTCAAACTAGTTGCAGGTGTGCGCTGGCTGTGAATCCTTCCATTGACTGAGTTGTTGCCATGTTCGTTGTTACCCCCATTATTGGTGCCTCATTGTTCCACAATTCAGCCAACTAAGTTATTGCTTCAACTATTTGTTGATATCATTTTGCTAAATAACTCAGCATTGCTAAATGACTTGGATCTGTTTGCAGATGTATGTGCCCTATTGTACCTTCTGAATCAGAATTGAACAATTGTGCTTGTTGTCTTCTTCTCTGGTGAGTGATGCATGCAATTTCTTCCCTACTCATAAATTCCTTAACCCAGCAGGCTGGCAAGGCCAAATCTCTAATACCACTACAAATATCCTCAGTATGATTTTGCAATGAAATACAACAATTTCTCCAAGAAAATTAAACAAATACTTAAATGAACAATATTGCATAAGATTGAAACTTTATTTCTGAATGAAAACTTAAAGTTAATACAACTTGTGAACCAAAGATAGATCTCCAAATATTTTCATTCAAGCCAAAAATACAAAATGAATGCACCTTATTCTTCAAATGTTTTTTCCATGTTTGGAGTCGAAGAAAAACAATTTTGATTTGCTTGGATTGAAAGGAATCGATACAGTCTAAAGTTGTAATGTCTCTAGTCTCTCACACTAATCTCCAACACCATGCCTCAAATACGCTACTGATGATAATTCCCTCTAAAATGCAAGTTATGATTTGAGTCAAAACAATAATACTCGATCCTACCTCATCTGAAGTTGTCCATGGATGGATGGCAATTGTTGTCTAATGATGCTTGCCTCCAGTCGATGCTTCAGCAAAAAGATCTCTAAACCACGCCAGTGCAATGACCCCAAATATATCGCAATGATGAATGATATTGAGAATTTTCTAGGGATGTCAGACTCACTTTCACAGGGTATGTTGCAATTACACCAATCACCTACCCAAGTTTATCGCTGCCAAAGACTGTATTTTATCGAGTCAATTAATCTCAGGTCTGATTCTTATAAGTCTGATCAATGTTGCTGTGGGTTGTTTCATTTCACTGCGAGCCTATGGATAAAATGTGCCAATAGCATGTTGTCGATCTACTTCTAATGCAACCAAATATGTTCACAATCTTGAATAGTGCGCTTGCCTACAATTAGGTTTCATAAATCGTTGAATCCTTGTGACCTAGTAATTCTAATATATGTGAATGATCATTAGATTGCAGCACTAGCATTCATATGTTGAACTGCTCCAAATATCACAATGGTACAAGGAAATGTGACCAATCAAGGGAATGTCGCTCGATCCTTCAAAATTCATCTCTCGGTGAGAGACTTCACGGATTTGTGATTCATTGGCAGACTAGGCTGATGAGACTGTAATGTTCCCAGCTACGTCCTGCGCCTTCGAACAGGAATGAACCGAATAACTGGAGGGGTGCAGTTCAGTGACCGGACGATGCAGAGAATGGGTCGTACGGTACAGGACAGGGGCCGTACGGTATCAGGAAGGCAGGCCGGACGGTATCAGGCAGGGGGCCGTACGGTATCAGGAAGGCAGGCCGTACGGTATCAGGCAGGGGGCCGTACGGTATCAGGAAGGCAGG
>MU225608.1:1756290-1776988 GCA_018584345.1 Thuja plicata | reverse complement strand
TAGGGAGGATCTTTCACCTCCGAAATGGCGAAGAGCAGAACTCCAGCAGGAATTCGCAAATACAAACAAAATATCAAATCACAACATGAGAAATACATCCTAAAAGCCGGTCATAAATACCCGTCGGGAAGACCCCAGAGGTGTACAAATAAAGCCGACGCGGCAACACTAATCCCTACGCTAACATAAAAATGGGTCCGGGATAAGCTAAATCGACCGAGACCCAAATACAAGTTTATTTTATTTATTTAATAATGGGGACATTACAGAGACCACCACTAAAACCTTGCAATTCTTCTTAGCTCGCAAGCTAGTAGAAAAGAATAAACAAAACCAAGAATCCCATGCCTGCATTGTTTCTTCTAGTGCTCCTTTTATACTACCTTCAAAGGTGTTTTCCCTCTAAAACTTTTGAATTTCAATTGGGCCCCCGTAAAATAATATTAATTAATTAATTTAATTCCTTTGTCAACTAAAGGGGACATCACATCGTATCAAAAACACATCCCATCATCCTCGTCCCAAAAACATAGGGGAGCATACAGAAAAATTTTATCCTTGAAATTTAGGCTAGATTGAACAACATCCCAATCCTTATTAACAAAATCATTCTAGAATGAACTTTGGACACCATTGCATCTTCCCAGAGATGTTTTCCTGGTAGAAATTGGTCGCATAGAAAGTCATATATGATGCAATATTTTATCTCAAATCTAGCAAGTGCTCAAGTTCATAGTTTGGATTGTTATTAAACAATGTTCTTGTCGTCTATAGTCACACCCCAAAAAGAAAAACCTTAGTCCTTTCTAAATTTTCCCATTTCAATATTTGACCTTCTAACCTTGTTAATTGATTGAACATGGCAGCAAATGTCTTTTGGGAAGAATCAGCAAAGCAAAAGTATAAGATTTTTTCAAATATTCAGGATTAAATAGGGAAAAAAATGGATTTCCAAAAACTAGAAAACACAAAAAAGAAAAAAGAAAAGAAACTTATTTTCTAAAGTTAAAGGCATTTTAATGGAATAATGATAAAGAGAGGAAATAAAACTGAGAGTTGAGATTTGGGGGTGGTAGCCTCCAGCAAGGTCAAGGGGCACCACCCCTCATTGGATTCGAGGGCAATGCTGCTTTCGTGCTCCTTGTCATGATACAATTCAATATTTAAGGGCAAATCCCCCACATCAAAGCCCAATTGAAAGCTTCTAAACCACACAAATCTTCATGGTGACCATTTTTCATAATTTTATCACCTTTTCAACCAAATACCTTTCTAAAAACACCTAACTTTAACACTTTTCGATTTGAGTGTTTCAATTTTGTATTTCTTTTCCTTCTAATTTCAAACTTGACTTGTATGAGATTCAACAAGAGAATTCAACAAGTTTGACCAAACTCACCAAGTACCCAAGTCCAGAGTCTCTAGCCTTGATTAAGTCTACCCACCTCGAGACTCACTTAATCTTCACAATTTGTGACAAGTCCAGTAACTGCAAGTTTTACTACTAAAGTTGCATGGATATATAGAGACAGATATGTATCTAATCTGGATAAAACTTTTTTTCCAAGACCTAATATGGATATGGCTAGATACAAATATATATATAATGAATATAATTATATGATACTCATATAATAAAATATTAAAATGAAATTAAAACAAACTAATATATGTTACTATATTAGAATATAATTTATTATTTTAAACCTAAAAATCATAATTTTATTAATAAAGATAAATGAGATCAAATTTATTAAAACCAAAAATTATCTAATAAATAATTATTATTATATTCATAGAGATAAAAAAAATAAAGAGAAAAAGAAAGAGAGATAATTTTTTAATAAAATTGGGCTCACAAGAGCAGATGCAAATTCACTCAAAGGAGCAAGTCAACGGATGCAATGAGAATCCTGCATTTTTGGATTGCTCGGGCGAAAGTCACAAATCTTTACAAACAATGGACATCTCAACAAAAAGTGAGGAGGATATAGAGGTGCTCCAGGAATTTGCAGTAATTTTTCATTTCATTGGTCTTAGGGTTGACAAGAAAACCATTAGAGCATCGATCAAGGAGAATTGAAAGACATAAGAAAACATAAAATTTCTTCCAAACAGATTTTTTGTAGCCTTATTTGTTTCTCCAGAAAACAAAGGTCAAATTCTGCTTGGCAGGTTATGGACGATGGGCAATCATCCACTATATTTGCAAAAGTGGCACCCTAATTTTAAACCAATCTTGTTGGCTCCTCATAATCAGCCTGTTTGGATCTGCCTTTATAACCTACCGATTGAGTCTTGGTCAAAAGAGTGCATCAAAAAATTGAGAGATCGCTTGGAACATTGATAAATATGGATGCAAAAATTATCGAGGGAAACTCATACTTATATGCCTGAATGTAGATAGTCGTAGTACGACAAATCCCAAAAGAAATAAGATAATGCACAGAAGGGGTCCATTGGATTCAATCAATTGAAGTAGAGGAAGAAATATGTTTCTACGTAAGGTGTCGGGGAAGGAACCATAGCAAGAGAAGCTACAAAAAAACAAAAACAATGATGGTATGGAAACCTAAAAAGCAGTTTGAAAAGTACACTGCAAACATAAAATTCATTGGATCTGCGAGTTTGGAAGGTATGTCAATCAATCCAATAGTCCCAAGGTCAAATGCACTGGATATAGTTCCAAATCAAAACACTCAATGATTAGAAAGCCCATCCTCTTACCATTTGAATACTCTCGATGATCAAATTTTGGACACAATTGTGGGCAAACATGAGGCCTTCACATAAGTAAGAAAGACAATTCTAAGAGCATCGATCTAGATTTGCAAAATAAAATAGATACAAAAGATGGTGCAAGTTGCTAAAAGGATGTTGGTATGATTGGCCTAAAATAGAGTGAAACAATGCTTGGGGAATCCCAATAAATTGGTCAAAGAGCTTCGAGACGTTGCTGGCATTAATGGTGTATCTCTAGAGGATGACAATAATTCAGAGGAATGGGCACAAGATGGTGTATCAGATCCAAATGAGATTGGGATAACTCAACAAAATTTTATAAGTCAATTAGTTTCCAAGGTGCTCGAAGCTTCAAAAGAGACGAAGAAGAAGAAGAAGAAGAAGAAGAAGAAGAAGAAGAAGAAGAGAGGTAGGAAGACAGAGAAATAGAAGCAAGAGGAAGTTGTCAAGAAGGATCTTGCTAACATTAAGGAGTTTATGTCAAAATCCAAGGGAGGAAACCCAACCCTTGGAGGGCAATAAAGATTTTATCTTGGAATGTCAGGGGCTTGAATGCCCCTGACAAGAGATGCTTGATGAAGCATAATTTAGATAAGGTGTCTGTTGATATCATTCTACAGCAAGAAACAAAAATTTGCTAAAGTGAGGTGGAAAAGTTTGTAAGATTTTGTAGATTATGGTCTTGGTCTTTTCACAAGGTTGTTAGTACTGCAAGGCAAGATTAAAATCTTATGAAAACCAAATAAAGTGTCAATACTTGTGAAAGTCTCAACCTGATTGGATGGAATGCTAGATCACTGTGGTCGATTTGAATTTGGAATTTACTAAATTAATGTAAATGGCCCAATAAAAATAGAGGAAAAAAGAGCTACATGGGCCTTAATCAAAGATAAAATAAAGCCTTTAGGGAATGGGCATTGTATCATTGGTGGTGATTTCAATGCAATACTCAATGAAAAAGGCAGAGGTATTAACAAAGCCAACAAATCAATGTTAGATTTCTAAGATTTTGTTGATAATATTGATGTCCAATAGGCAATTGGGTTTCACAAACATTTCAAAATGGCTAGATAAGTTTCTTCAACCTACGAACTAATTAGATGGTATTACGCAAACCGAGGCTAGGATTCTTCCTATCTCAGCCTTTGATCACTTCCCTATTAATTTGGAAATTAAACTGGAAGAGATGCTAGTGAATTCCTCCTTCAAGTTTGAAAGTATGTGGTGGCGGGACACAAGCTTGCTACCGCTTCTAGAGGTTTGATGGAAGGAATGTCGTGTCCTAGGAACTCCAAGTTATGTACTCACCAAGAAATTACTGTTTATAAAATCAAAACTCAAAATTCGGAACAAAGAAACAATGAAGAAAATTTTTCTAGACAAGGAAAGAGTTGAATGGGGTTGAAAGACTAAACAAAAGAGTAATGATCGGGGCATGTTTAAAGAGGACCACAAGTTGGAAGTACAGTTAAAATTTGAGCACAACAAATTGCTGGCTCGTGAAGAAGTAATTTGTAGGGACAAAGCGCCCAAACTATGGTTAAAGACTAACAACTTGAATACAAAATTCTTTTGCACTTTCACCAAAGCTAGGCATTTTAGGAATAGGAGCAAATCAATTTTGAATAAGGTTGGTTCTACTGTGGAGGATAGCAGGGAGATTGAAAGTGAGGCAGTTAGATTTTTTTTAAAGTTATTTGGTGCCAAATTGTCACAAGGGGGTGCTAACTTTGATTATCTTCTTGGTTGCATACCAAAGTGCATATTTGATGCAAATAACAAAATGCTTAATGAAAAAATATAATTAGAAGAGGTCAAGGTCACAATGCTCTAGCTTCATCCTAACAAAGCCCCTGAACCGGACAGCTTCCCTGTGCTTTTCTTTCATAAGTGTAGCAATTTTATTGGGACGGAAGTTTGGAAGATGGTAGAAGACAACAGGCAGAAACAAAGATTTGTGGACATCAATAACACAGTTATCTCCTTGATTCCAAAGAAGGAAGTTTGTGATTCTTTCAATGACTATAGGCCTAGTTCACTTTGTAATTCAGTGTAAAAAATACTCACTAAGTTATTAATAAACTATCTAAAGAAGATTGTAGTGCTATACTTTTGAAAGAACATAATGGTCTCTGAGTTTCATTTTGATGTCTTGAACTTGATCTTAGATCTGAACCTTTACTTGATCTTCAACTTGGAAGCACCTTGTTATCTTGATGAACATGTAGTTTGATGATGCTCAAGGTCTCCATGTTTTTCGTGGTGTTGAAATCATGCTACCACTTGAACCACTTAGCTCCTTGCCACCTCCACTTGATCTTTAAAACTTGAACCTTGTCTTCCACACTAAGCCCCCATTTCAACTTGCAAAACAACATCATTTTGTTAAACATTTGAATTTCATTCTTCACCTCAAGTTAAAATTAATGCTAAGAAATCAAAGCTCTTGATGAAGCTACTCTCTATGAGCATAATTCCTATGAACATCCCTTGAAATTAAAATGCAAGATTGAATCTCTTATCTTCTAAGACATGATTACATCTAAACAAAATGAAGACTCCAGATTTAAACATTTCAATCGTCACTTTCGAATTCTTCATTCAAAATGCATTCACAGCCCTCTACCACCCATGTATTACCATAAAAAAAAAACTTCAATTCTTCTGGAAATGCTTGAATTTTAGAAGGCCTAATTTCTTTGACAATTATGGTTTTGCACTATCAATTCTCCTTAATTTCAATGCTTGCCCAAGTCTGATTTTAAATGTCATTCAATGCATTTGTATTTTATGATCAATTTCATTACACGGCTGAATTGTTGAAGTCATTTGATCGAATTTGAAAGCAAGCTGATGTAGGGTGGAATATGTATATGCATTGGGCTCGAACCTTTGTTATTTTCAAAAATCTCATTGGAGTTGGGCACAATACCATATCTCTTTGGGCGGAAAATGTATATAACTTGGGAACAAGCGCATGTCTTAGGGCAGAATTTGCCCTCTTGTTAGGCACTTTTCATGGTATTTCAAGTCAGAAATCACATGGTAGTTGGGCACTTTTACTTTTACTTTCAGAAATCAACCTCATGTTGGGCACAATGCAAGGTAATTTCGAGCGGATTTTGCACATCACTTGGGCACTTTCACGTGTACAACTCGGAAATTGACATGGAGTTGGGCGAAAATGCCTTTAATTCGTCCAAGTCTTGGTATTATTTTGAATCTGATTTCAAAGGTTTTGATGTCATCTCCAACAATTGTTGATAAATGTTTTCATTTAGCATCTTAGTTTAACCATTTGAATTGGATTTGAACAACATTTGAGCATGGTGGAGATCGGTTATGCCATAGGCTAGAACACTTCAAGGTTTTCAGAAATTACATGCTTCTTGGGCTCTACTATGAATTTTGGAATTTGCAAGGTAGCTGGGCAAATTCAGAGATTGACATGTGCTTGGGCTGATGCACATAGATTTTTGAAAATTGACACCTAGTTGGATACTTTTACATGTCCTAAGGCAAGGGCAGAAAATGACCATGATTTGGGCACTTTTACATGTCATAAGGCAAGGGCAGAAAATGACCATGATTTGGGCACTTTTACATGTCATAAGGCAAGGGCAGAATATGACCATGAGTGGGGCACTTTTGCATGTTATAACTCAAACTTGCACTTAAAGTTACTTTCAGATCTGCAAGTTGATCATTTTCATAATTCCACCATCAGCAAGAAATTGGTTTCCTTTCAACATCAGCAACTTGGTTGTTGTGCTCCTCACTTTGCCTCATGTCTTAATCAACTTTGAAGACCTCCTTTATGGATCGAATAGCAAGTGCTAGTTTTCAAAGTGCAAGACGGAGGTGTTTGAAAGATGGCCCAGGTATGGAGCCCCACAGCAGGTTGGAATCTGACCTACTCTTGGGCTCGTCGAGCCAAAAGAGAGGTCAGAATCCGACCTGCTCTTGGGCTCAGCCAAAGGTCCAAAAATTCTAAGTTATTGATCTTTCATATTCAAATTTACACCATCTTGACCTTTTCACTTGCAATTTGTGTAATGTCCCCTTTTCTAAGCCATTTTTTCTAATGCATCGTTAGCCCTTTTTGCCATGGTCTCGCGGGCTAACCAGGACAGTACAGGGGTCAGTGTGAATTTTGGCCTAGGCACTTCCGGTTTCAGGCCAATTGGAGTTGTTTCGGCAGGGTTCCTTGATACTTACTATTTATAGTAAGTCAGCAAGGTTCAGTTTTTTAGCATTGTCAGTATTGGACTTGGAGCGTATTGCCGAGAGCTTTTCGGCAAGCTATCACACATCGTCTTCCGAGTTCGTTTGATCATTTATTTAATGCCAGAAGATTTAAGAGTCTATTATTATGCCATTTTATTATTAAATGGTTATATTAATTTAAAATGGTTTAATTAAGACAAAGCAAAAATATGAAAGGACAAAGAAGAGGAAACTAAAGAGTCACAGCTTGTTCCTTTAAAAGAGGGAAAGGAGACTCATTGGGGAGGTTTATTTTATGCTTGGTTATGGATTCTGGAATTGTCTCTTGGAGATCGGAAGCTCTCAGCTTCAGTTTCTTTTCAGCCTTGAGGACGAAAACCCTTTTGGCTTAAAGGTGGATTGGACGTAGCCTCAGTTCATTAGCAAAGTGGATTCACATCAGAATTCACCATTGAATTTTCAAGTTCTTCTTGCATCCAGTCTGACTGTATTTGTTGTTTATAAGATTGGATTATTCTCTTAGTTATTGTATTCCGATGTAAAATACAATAATGATTATTTATGAGGGTTTAATTTGAGTAAATTGCTGGTTTATTATTGGAATCTCTATATTTGTTGCAAAGTTTATCATTGAATACTTTTTGGAAATTATTTGGAGTTGTTGTGAAAACAATATTCCACCCAGGATATTTCAGTGGTATCAGAGTTGGTCTTCCTGCCACCCTGTGAGGTTTCAAAAGTGACAGAAATAGAGGTAATTGTAAATCTGAAGAACCTTATATCAGATGTTTTTAAAGTAAAGGTTATCTTGTTCACAATAACAAGGTTAATGTTGCCGCTGAGTTAAATACTTGCGGGTAAGTTTGATGTATTGGTATTGGGAAAAAATAAGGAAATCATATAAATCGACTAATAAGGCAGAACTTATATTATCGGGAGATATATTCTCTGGCCAAGCTTTGGTAAATATATGGTTGTCGTGGGAAGTTAATATTTTTCTCAAAGTCTAATGTTTATCGTAAATCATTTGAGCAGAAGATAAACATTAAATTGGGCCCGAGTTTATTTTGGCAAATTATTCTCAAGTTTGAATCTATGTTGAATAAGGATTCCGGAGGATTAATATTTGTCGAGCTCATACCTGGCCGTGTCTATCAATATTTGTTCGCAGGTGCCTGTAGATGTATCTGAGCCTAACAACATTTGTAGACAAAGCATTAAGTCCCTTTATAGCACATAGAGGCCGCATGAGGGTGAAATAACTGTGACCGAACCTGTGTTGGGAGGAAAAGAGATACGACATATATATTTATGACTTCTAGAAGCTGGGCGACAGTTTGAACTTCATACTCCTCAGGTAGTGCACATCAACCTGGGAATCATTTCAACGAGAGAAGTTGGTTCCATTGTCGTGAAAGATACCAAAGACTCTATGTTGGAGCGTCAAATATATCATTGGTCGTCAATGAGTTTCCAGCATCTCATGGAGTGAGCGTAGTTAAGCAAGGAAAGATTCTTTGAACGACAAAAGATACACGGGCTAGTTTTCTTGAATAACCGTTTGTAGGAACTGTACAAGTAGACGGAAATATATTATCACCGGCTCTATTAAAGGAATGTTAGGCAATTGCGTGGGATGTTGTGACTGAGAAAAACAATACAAACTGCATGGATAATGAATTTGTAATTCCCCTGAATTTTGGGTCTGAGCACCCGTGAATGACTCTTTTCCATAGTTTTCTATTGGTGACCACCATGACTGGGAATTGGGAGTTTTTAGTCAGCAACCAAATTGCACGACAAACTGTCGTGAGAGGAAAGGACACCATCAATAAGCAAGACATCTTGTTTGTGATTTGCAAGATATAAGCACACCACACAGAATAGTTGTGGGCATATATGAACAAGGAAGATTCAGAGATATTGTCGTGAATATAGTCTAGTTTGAGCATATATGAACTAGTGTGCAAGCTTAAGCAAACGACTAAGTAAAGATTAGAGATATATATGCTGCTATTTTCTCAGAGCTCAAACACTGAAAGATAGACATCTGCATATTCTTGAAATCTGAGCACTTCCATTCTTCATTTAAGGACAAGGTCAGATATCTCCCTACTATCATGAAGTTTGGACCTCCTACAGGTGTTTAGGGAGTAAAAGAACAAGATAGTCCTTTACAGAATTGTGTTCACTTGCTAATCAGTAATCAATTACAAGCAAGTCAGTGGGACTAAAACAGATTCACTTAATTAACACTGCATGAGAGATCTGTAATTTGCTATATAGTGTTTAATTCTGAGACATTTCCAAGTTTTGCTTGGGGAACAAACACCTTGTGCTGTCATTAATTCTCGAAGCTCAGCATTGGAGTTATAAATGTATTGATCTGATTTCCAAAGATGAATTTATTATGAGCATGTGAAATTTTGTGCGAGTTGCTGGAGCTGCTTCAGATTGATATTTTACTGTGTGGTGTTTATCTTAAGTTGAGACACTGCAAGTCGGGTGGAACACCTTAGATACATTGTTGGGTGTGATTACTTTGGAGTGGACCAGCAAGGGAATGATTGAAGACTTAGGCTTGCTGCTATAATAATCTGAACTTTGTAAGGTTGGTGTCTTATGATCCAAGCAAATGAGGTTAGAAGATTGTATTCTGACCTTTGCATCCTTACTTCAGTGTGCAAAGAAGAGGTCAAATTAGAAGGTCATTCTTTCTAAGCATAACTTGGGACACATTGGATTATGCATAGTACAACAGAAGCGACTTTTCTAGGAATGAAAGCAAACGGTTTGACAAATTAACTCAGCTGGGTGCAGATTAAGACGATTTTCTTCAGTGGAATGATAGATTATTCATAGATGGATTTCTGAAATAGAGGTTCAGAGATTTCTCCAGACTCTAGAAATACAGCCTTTCAAATTGATGGCAGGGTTGCAATTGTGATTAGAATTATAGAGACAGATGGTTCTTAACCAGTAAATACAGTTGCATCAACAAGTATTGTACATGGTTCTGTGTATGAGTGGGAAAGCTAGCTGTGTAATTAATTTAAGTAATCTCAGCTTGGTCCTTGAAGAAAGCATTGTGTTATGAATGGAAAATCTTAAAAGTTATTTTTTCTCAAAAGAATTTAATGACACCTTTAATGGTGAACAACTAAGAGACATACAGAAAGAAATTGAAATAGGAAATTAATTATATTGCCTTGGATGGCAATTGGAGAGTATGAAATGTATGGGAGGTGTGCTTGTCAAATTGGAAGAGATAGATTCATATCTATCTAGGATAGTCCAGACTGATTGTAGGCTCCTCAATTGGGCCTTGCAGCCTTCTATGGTTGCCTCAGTTCAACCCGGATTTATGGAACATCCTCACAAAGAAGTTAGACTCGCAGTTTCCACATGCCTTGGCGAATTATCAGGATTACAACTCCTATTACAACTTATGCTGATAACATTTTGAAGCAGGCATTACAACTGATTGTGGACAGTTTAGGTGGACTAAATAATGACAAAGGTCCTACCTTTGGTAAGCGGACAAAAATCTTGGGACTAATGGCAAAAACTAGATTTTTCATTCCCATGTTGGATCTCGGTTGTGAAAAGATAAATCAACAATTATTTTAGTGTTTCTTAAGAAATTTCAGAAAACATCATCCAGACCATGTGATAGCTTGCATAAAAACAATTATGTCGTTAATTCTAGATGAGGAAGAAGATGTGTGCAAGCA
Source organism: Thuja plicata (assembly GCA_018584345.1). Taxonomy (NCBI): domain Eukaryota; kingdom Viridiplantae; phylum Streptophyta; class Pinopsida; order Cupressales; family Cupressaceae; genus Thuja; species Thuja plicata. The sequence continues at coordinate 1,766,285 of MU225608.1, read as the reverse complement.
AGTACAATCAGATTTGCTGGCTTTTTGGAGAGGAGAATATAAAATTTCCCCTACCACTTATGAGCTTGCGGAAGAACTGATTGAATGTAAGATTGAGAAGTTCAGTGATCTCATGATGGATAGTGAGTTGATTGTAATGGGTATACAGATTGCGGGATCTCCAGGAATGAGCAAGAACCAAATGAGAAGAGAGCAAATATGTTTCACATGTCAACAAACTTGGACACCTAATCATGTTTGTGGTGATAGGGATAAAGATAAGGCAGCCAAAGAAATTCAGAACAGCAGGGAAAGTGATAAGAATTTTTTTTATTTTTTTCCCCCACAAAATGACACGATTATTGGTGATAATATGAATCCAACTATTGTCAAAGGTGTGGGATGTTCAAAACTCTACTTTGGTGACTTAGAAGCTGAAATTGACAAATTTTCGGTTAAGGATTGAGACAACAAGTTGGATGCCTTTAACAGCTCATGTCATGAGGAATTGTTGGATGACGTAACAGCAACCTTACCTTTACATACAAATCATTTTGAGGCCTATGATGACATTAATGACACCTTTGAGTGTTGTGTTGAATCATGTGTTAGAATATAGCAATAGCTCACTCATACATGATAGTGAATTAGAGGAGCAATCAAAAATAGAATTTCAGGATGATGGTGTTGTGTAGGACCAACTAGAAAATGCATGCCAACATGACCACGATTCTTTGAAGAATCAGCTGAAAGTTAATGATGATGTCGTTGTTGCAGCTCTTGTACCGAGCTAACCAATGAGCCCCCAAAGAAGAAACAGAGATTAGAATCAGGGGAGCCTTCTCAAGAAAGGACACAAGAGAAGAAGAAAGATAAAGTAAGTGCCCTGATTACTGGTGACAGGCAGTATGACCACTAGCTCGGAAAGACAATCAGAGAAGGGAACAAAGTAGAAAAGGATATACAAGAAGAAGTTGAATTACCCCTTCTGATGTGTCAAGATGAAAGAGAACTTCACCAAGAAGAGTTCCTGAACGATGACGCATTCATCAAGACAGATGAATTCAAGAACTTCTTAATTTGGAGGAAGCAGCAAGAAGAAGGGTCACAATTGCAGCTGACAGAGGATGATTCAGTACCAAATGAAGCCTTACAAGCCTTGCAAGCTTATGACTCTGAAACAGAGACCATTACACCTGAAGAGGCTAGACAACTAGTCAAGTCAAGTCTGGTGGAAGTCATGATAGCACTCATAGGATCATTAAAGATCTTCACACGAAGGCTTGGATGGAAAAAGGACAAAGTGGTATAGGAAGTGAGTCTTATGTTGCAAATTTACAGAGGGTCAAAATAGCTTTTGAGATTTGGAAATCAGAATATTTATATCTATTTTCAAACTGCGATAACCTCTTAAAGGTTGCTGAAATATATGCTAAACAATTGAGGGAAAAAGAGGATGAGGTTACTAAGCTCAATATGGAGCTTAATTTTGCTCGGGAGACATTAGATAATACTCAAGTTGCCCTTCTAGAAGCAAAAAATCAAATTTTGGTCACTAATCAGCTCAGGGAACAAGAGAATAGGGGAGGGTCTGAGTTTTTTAGGGAGGTGATCAAGGAACTCGATAGCATTCAGCAGACTTATGTCTTGGATAGCTGCCCCAAGAAATTGTTGGAGCCACTAGAACGACAAGTTGAGATGGAAAATATTCAATGGATTAACAATTGTTTATTTGAGGTGGATGCTAATTTGACATTTGATAATCCCCTTTTTGAGCTAGATGAGGAAGATATTTCCAATTCACGTGACGAGGATGAGATTGATTGCAGGATTTGGGACCCAAGTACAGTTACTAGTGATGAGTCTTGGTCACAAGACTGGAGTGATGGGGTGATTTCCAGGATTAGTATTACTGCTCGTTCTTCAATCAGCTTATACACGGTTTCAGATTCTATCTTATACATGAGTTGGATGGATTTTATGCTTGAGCAACTGAATAGATCTTGGTTGCGGGTTGATGAGAGTCATATCTTGGTCATAGGGAATGGGTTTTCAGCCCCTTCCTTACTCATGATACCTATATACTCAGGGGCATTTCAGATTGATGATGGTAGTTCTAGCCTTCCCACACCCTTGGTATTGATTTCAGCTATCGAGCAGTTTGATTCCTAAATCAGCAGTTCAGGATGGGCAGTTATGTCTTATTGTAGGATGGGTGATATGCTTTTCCACGAGTTACCTCTTATTGATGGAGGGTAGTCTAGTGTTGATTGCATCTTGAGGCATTTCTATTCACTCATATTTGGTGATCGTGTCAGCCTAATCGTTTGGGATCCTGGTATTAGTATGATTGATGCATATTGATGTGGGGTAGTAATGAGTGGCTTCGCTTTTCAGGACATGTTTGTATCAAAGTAGCACAGCAGCAGAGTGAAGTAACTCCCTTGAGGCTAGTATGGGATCCGGGTATTTTTAGTCACAGCATGCAAATGCAAATTGCTTGAGGACAAGCAATCTTTGGGAAGGGACGGTTGTAATGTCCCCTTTTCTAAGCCATTTTTCTGGTGCATCGTTATCCCTTTTTGCCATGGTCTCGCGGGCTAACCAGGATAGTACAAGAGTCAGTGTGAGTTTTGGCCTAGGAACTTCCGGTTCCAGGTCAATTGGAGTTGTTTTGGCAGGGTTCCTCGATACTTACTATTTATAGTAAGTCAACAGGGTTCAATCTTTTGACATTGTTAGTATTAGACTTGGAGCGTACCGCCGAGAGCTTTCCAGCAAGCTATCACACATCGTCTTCCGAGTTCGTTTGATCATCCATTTTAATGCCAAAAGATTTAATAGTCTATTATTATGCCACTTTATTATTAAATGGGTATATTAATTTAAAGTGGTTTAATTAAGACATAAAGTGAAAATATGAAAGGACAGAGAAGGGGAAATTGAAGTCACAGCTTGTTGCTTTAAAAGAGGGAAAGGAGACTCGTTGGGGAGGTTTGTTTATGCTTGGTTATTGATTTTGGAATTGTCTCTTGGAGATTGGAAGCTCTCAACTTCAGTTTCTTTTCAGCCTTGAGTACGAAAACCTTTTTGGCTTAAAGGTGGATTGGACATAGCCCCAATTCATTAGCAGAGTGGATTCATATCAGAATTCACCATTGAGTTTTCAGGTTCTTCTTGCATCCAATCTGACTGTATTTGTTGTTTATAAGATTGGATTATTCTCCTAGTTATTGTATTGCTGATGTAAAAGACAATAATGATTATTTCTTAGGGTTTAATTTGAGTAAATTGCTGGTTTATTACTAGAATCTTTGTATTTGTTGCAAAGTTTATCATTGAATAATTTTTGGAAATTATTTGGAGTTGTGAAAACAATATTCCACCCGGGATATTTCAATTTGATCTTCCTCAACTTAGTTTCTCAATTCCTTCACTTGCAATCCAAAAACTTAAGGCTTTTCAATCTAGTCTCATTACTTTCAAAGTTTCAACTCAAACTTGTCTGAAATTTCCATCAAACTTCATTCTCTTCGCACCATACTTTATTTCTTATTAAAAATGAAAACTTAAACCTTCACCAAGCCCTTGACTCTTTGACCAAGGTTCCCCATGGAGGATCTAAGTGTTGGCTGCCTTGGTTCAACTCTACCACATGGCCTTGACTCCTAAATGGACAAGAGACTTGCACCCATGTCCTGCTCAAACTTAGCTTATGGGCTTGAAGAACTTGAAATTACCACCTAACTAAGACTACTCGAAGCAACTACTCTACTACCAAGCGAAAAAGAGGAAGACCCCATTTGCAATGGGGCAATGGTGTGAAAAGGTCATAACATCTAGCACCCACCCGAAAGAAATGTTCCTAAACATTTCAAGGATAAAACTTGCTTGGAACTTAGAATTTTCAATCAATCCCTTTCACCTATTAAAGCAACCAATAAATGCACTCAAAATGGAAGAAACCACAAATTGAGCTAAGAGCCTTTGTCCTTGATTACCTGTGTGTGCAAGTGTATTCATTCTTGCTCAACAAGACCATCAAAAGCTCCTGAGATCTATTGTAGTTAGCTACGTAAGATATCCATACTTCAAAACAATCCTGGATAGAGCCTCATTGCTAGTCAAGCATCCATAGCCCCGAAGAGGTTATCACTATAATTCTCAGCAAGATTGCCCCTACTTCCAGTATTTCTATTTTTCAAACCAAATATTTCGCTTCATTTTCTCTTTCTTTTCTATTTTTTCTTTCTTCTAATATTGCTTTTTTCACATTTTCAATTTGGCCAAGCTAAGAATTACAGTGGCAGAGAAGCAAGAGTTAAGATTTTTCACTAACTACAACTTCTCCCAAGAAAACTCCAATGACTCAGAGCAATTGATTAAGTGTATAAGATATAGTGTTGGTATGTGGCGACTGATCAGGCAAGCACTGCACACTCGTCATGTATCCTCATCAGGGTTCGGGGAGGATACACTCGTCATGTATCCTTGTTGTAGCCCCCGAGAAATTTTTTTAGGCTTAGGTTAATTTTGTTAGCCGTCTTTGTAAACCGCCCTCATGTCAAATCATCATATTGTAATTTTCTCTTCGTTGGATAATAAGTTAAGTGGACGGTTGTTTCTCTGGTGGATGTAGCCCGAATCGAGTGAGCCACGTTAAATCTCTATGTTATTGCATTTCTGTCTTCTCTTATTTATGCATTATCTTAATATTGTTTATTGCTCATATCTGTTAAAACCCTAACATATAGTAATCGAAAGACTTAGGTATTCAAAGCACAACGAATGACTCCATCCGAACTAAGGACAAATCTTAATCAAATGATAAAGCTAATAGGAATGATCTCCAATTCAAAAGACACACCCAAAGAGATATCCAAGAAATAAACCAAACAGATCTATCGGGAGAACACCAAAGTGTGCTTTGTAAAATACATCACCTTTCTCACAAATTGGGATCCCTCAAACTAAACTGAGCAAAATAGAACACCTAAAAACAACTAAACCACTACACTACTTGGGTCAGACAACTCTAGGCATATCTATAACCTGACGCTCTAAAGCAAACCAAACTAAAGCAACTAAAGAAAGCAAACAACTAGACCAAAAGAAAACTAAGACTAACAACTAGGCCTCTTAAGCAAATCTCAAGCCAATTGACTCAAGGCAAATTAATCACTAGGCTTCACAAAACGACTAAATTAAAACATACCAAAAGAAAATCTATCCTAATTCCTAACACCCTGAACCAAATGGTTCAAGACAGACCTACGCTAACTATGTACAAGACACCTTGAGCAAACAACACTCAAAAGACCTACATGCAAACATGATCTAAAATGGTTTCTCAAAATGTTCAATAATAAGAAGGCTTGGGTGATGGTTCTCAATCTCCCAAAATCGTCCTTGTATTCTAAAAAAACAATTATTACCTCACATTCAAATTGTGGAAGTGCATCATGTAAAATCAACAATTGAGGCAATTCATATGGTCCAGGATCAATCCAAATACAAGTTATCTTTCCTATATCTCCATAATCAAAATAATAAAACTTTCACAACTAAGAGCAGGGACAGAGACAACCTGTTGCTCTTCATCATTGAATGAGAGTTGTTGATCATTGACAACCTCATGAGGTCAAAGTTGATGGTGTACCATCCCACCTGCATCAGCATCATATTTGCGAGTGAAGAATGCGAGATCAATCTTGAACTCAAGTCTACATAATGTCTCTTCCACTTGTCTATCTGTGTATCTCATAAGCCACGCATTCTATCTCTGTGAGCATGTCTTCAAAAACTAAGGATACTTTGATGAGTTGACCTTCATATATTTCTCGAAGTTGTCCATCGAATACAATCTCAAGTGGCAATGCATCGAGAGGTCGAAGTTGATGATGAATCATGCCACTTGCAACAACTTGTTTGTCTTGAGACGTCTTTGGCAATGACTCCCTTTGTACTTCCTCCATGAGATCTTTCAACACCCCCCCCAAAAAAAAAACATAGTAGAGATGATGCGTGTTAGCACCCTCTCGAATTGCTCCTCATACTTAGGCTAATTTATGATAACTTGTAGTTCTTTATTCAACATTTCTACTTGATTATCTTCTTCTCCAAGGACGCTTGACACTTCTTGCAATTCATTTTCAAGGATTTCCTTTTGTACCATGAGCAAATGTCTAACACCTTCAGCATGCTCCTCCATCTGCCAAAGAACAACACGCACCACAAATATTTATATATATACAACTTATATTTGAACTTAAATTAAACGTGTATCTATGTAATTAAATGCATTCGTGCATACTCACTAACTTCAACTTACACCTTGTATAATTTAACTTCTCAACCATGTGGGGTTGCATCCATCTTGTCCTCTAGTAACGACATTATGAATGTATCCTTACGTGATTGTTTAGTTAATTTTATGTTTGATGGTCGTTGACATACATGTATACATGTAATTGCATCTATGCACATTTCATATAAGTTCACATATATGTTATACGTGTATATATAAATATACATAAATATATGAATAATCAAATATATACATATACATACACATATCATCCATATGCATAGCTCAAAATAACAAAAGGGTTTCACCAAGGTTGTTCATTAAGATCGATGAGAAGACCCCAAGCATAAATTAATTGTTAGGCTGAACTTCTAATTATACCAGGGTACAAAGGTAACTGACTAGACATCTAAGGTACTTCCCTCTAAAACTAGATAACTGGCAATAGTTGTGACTCTAGCTCGGATGGCATTCTCGACTAATGTTCGCATACCTCTACGTTGATGATACTCACCCCCCACTCGCAGGATGGATCTTCTTCCCGCATCCACTGACATGGAAGGATTAGATACCATCATCATTGCAATAATACCTCATTAACGGAATCAAATATACATCAATCATTCATAATGAACTCCATTATAACTAATTCCAAATATTCCACATATGAAACTAAACCATCCTTCTAATATTAATTTCATTAATAGAACAGGATATACATAAATCATTCATACTTGATATTTATAAAACCAAAAAAATTGAAAATCACATGACCGTTATCATCACAGTTCAAATGAAATAGTTATTACAATTATTTAAATAAAACGGGTCGCAAGGAAGGGATGTAACAAACAACTTGATCAAGGCATCAATACTCAAAATATTGTAGGCATCTGCAGTTTCCACGTGAACTTTTAGCTGCTCTCCAGCATGATGTTTGTAGAGACGTCATCCCTCCCGCTTTTTGATGCACAAAAAGCAAGGTAAAACAAACTGCAACAGCTGAATGTGACTTTTCTATCAAAAACCAATCACAAATCTTGCACAAAACCTGAGGCACAGATTCGCAAACTGCTGGCACAAATACTAAGATAGGTGTCTGCAGAAAAAACTTCAAAAAAAATCTGAAGGCCTTTTCAGAAAATAAATTAATTTTTCTGCACAAACCCTAGCTGTAAAAAAACACAAAAAAAATGTTTTTAAATCCCTAACCGCTGTGAAAAGCTTAAAAAAAATCATTTTCAAAAAAATCGAGTAGAAAAGCCCTAGCTTGCAGAGATAGCAGGCAAAACTGTATGATCTTCAGAAAACAATGAAATAAATTTGACTTGGGCAACGCAACTTTGAAGACAACAACGTTGGAGTTTGCAAAAAAATGCAAAAGCAGAGCGCAGAACGAAACACATTGTGGCTCAAATAAGGTGAGAAAAGAGATCACGCGGAGCTTTACGTGTCTATAGGAAGTCGTCCATGCAAATAAAATCTTCAAAAATGATCCCTGTTAAATGTGGTTGCAGATTCAAAATATTGCGCAATCGTCGATTGCAGAAGAAACGCGACACAAAAACATAGACGTGACAAGCCAAAAATATGCAAACGTGGTGGGCTATGAAAGCCCGCAATTTTTCAAAAAAATCCACGATTTCACGTGTGACGAAGCCCACGAAATGCAGAGAAGAATAATCTTCGAAAAACCCTTGAAATGCAAAACCCAATTTTTTTTGTTTTAAAAAAAAATCAAAAAAAAACTTTTAAATAATTTTTTTGAAAATTATTTAGGATCAAACCATGAGTTTTATTGCTAAAAAAAATTCACCAAAAAACTAACCGGCTCTAATACCATGAAATGGTAATTGCTTGATGTATTAACAATGGAGAATGAAAGCTCCATGTATAGGAATTACAAATACAATGTTTCTAAATGAGACAATCAATAACTACAAACTGAAATAGAAACAAACTAAACTTACTAAAGCACATTAAGTGACCATTATATAAGAAATATCTTATATTACTCTAATAAGTGGTAATTGCTTGATGTATTAACAATGGAGAATGAAAGCTCTATGTATAGGAATTACAAATACAATGTTTCTAAATGAGACAATCAATAACTACGAACTGAAATAGAGACAAACTAAACTTACTAAAGTACATTAAGTGACCATTATATAAGAAATATCGTATATTACTCTAATAAGTGATATCCAATATAGTGTAGCAAATCCACAAACCCTTTCAAAAATTCTCCCTAGTCATGAATAAGCAAAAACAAGTCAAAAAATCCCACCATGAGTTTAAAAATATACTGATCACAACTTTAATTTGGCTCTAAAATTGAGATTTGTGTTCTATGTTTGTCTACCATTGTGTGATATTTTCCACTACTTGCTACTGGCACTCAGTTCATCTTCAACATTGTAATTTCTATACAAAAAAATGACAAAAATCATGAAACTTTTGACACGTTGGAAAACTACATGTTACAATTTTTATGCCATAAAAACTCATAATTTTGTAGACAAATACCAACAACCCTCGGGATGTTAACCGCCACCTCTCCATTTGACTATAGTAAAAGTGGAAAGAAAAAACCTTTAAAAATAAAACTTCCATGACTTTGTAGAAAGCAATTTTGGACAGCGTGACCTCTAGAATTCTTCTAGAACTTTGACTCTTAAAGAGCCCTCGAAAAAACACAATCATGATTCTTCAAATTCACACAATTTGATTCCATGAACCATGACTGATTTTGCCAACTACATGATTCCAACTTCCTTCTAAATCCATATGATCCATTCAATCTGGCTCTCTAATAGTGATGTTGGTAAAAATTAAAGACTGAGAAGAGAGTAAACAGCATATCTTCTTAGGTGGAGAGCATTGCATTATTTTTAGCATACGATAATTAATATAATGTTATGCTCTCCACTTGAGAACATATGTTGAATTATCTCATCTCATTCTTCAGTTTTTACCAGCAATAGTAACCTTTTATGGTGGATGAAAGCCTCCTCCTACACTACTAGACTGAAGTAACAAACCTTGGCATTGTTCATTATCATGCAGTTGCTAAAAGCTAGATTATTTCCAACAAAATATATGAACTCTTAACAAAAAAGAATGGGAAAAAAATCAACAAACCAAAAGTACAAGATTTATTTTTAAATCCAGATTTAATTGGAAAATTTTGGATTTCAAAAAATGCAAATATGTTCAAAAAGGGACAATTTTTTTAAATTTAAGGCATTCCAATAGCATATAGATATAGAAAGAAAATAAAATTGAGTGTAACCATGAAATGCAGAAAATAGATTTTTGTCATTTGTGTTCATATCATTGATTTGCATTGCATAGCGCATACTTCATATTGCATAAATAATAATTAGATGCTAATAGTTTTCAAATTTTCAATTATAATGTACTTTGTAAAAATGTATGGATCATCTAAAAAGTTACAAATGAATTTGCATATATTAATAATTTGAATACCCCTCGCTGCTGTGGGTTACTCTTGATCATTACCATGATAAATATTGATTGGCTTTGAGATTGTAGACCTATCACACTTCACAAAAAGGTTCAATTGATGAGCTTAAGGGGCTTTCTAATGAATGGTTCATAAGGCACAACACTTGGTGAAGGTTTTGCAAATGAGGATGCAAGTAGAGTGGGTTTAACCATGGAGGAAACTCCATAGTTAAGCGCG
>MU225608.1:1738719-1755439 GCA_018584345.1 Thuja plicata | reverse complement strand
GGGGCTTTCTAATGAATGGTTCATAAGGCACAACACTTGGTGAAGGTTTTGCAAATGAGGATGCAAGTAGAGTGGGTTTAACCATGGAGGAAACTCCATAGTTAAGCGCGCTCGAGCTGGAGTAGTATTGGGATGGGTGACCTCTCGGGAAGTCCCGGTGCTTCACCTCTGTGAGCATCACCTAGATCCAATGAGTGCTAAGTGTTCCATTCATTCTCATGAGAGATGGGTTCATGTGAACCACTACTCATGAATTATGGGTCAATGAGTTTGACTCAAAAACTACACAGTTGAATCCTGATAGCAATATCACAATTTAACTTGCTGTGGAAAAATATCTCCTACTTATCAATGGCATTAATATCAACTTAAATCATTCTATACATAAATGGTGCAATATTATTATTCTTAGATCACCAAGTTTTAGGAGATTGATGTGATATATCATATAATTACACTTCTAAACAAATATACATAAGCATAGATTTATTTCTGCACACTAAGATTTGAACATATTTTGTTCCAATGTTACAAATTAAAGAACGTTTGAAGTATTTATGATACTAATAGCATTTCAATTAGTGCAAGATTTTAAAATAAATAAAAATAAGACATGGATTTGTCTATGTTTGCAAGAATTAATGAGACTTCAAATGAACTGACTATCCACAAAATTTGTGAATTAAATAGCTAATTAACCCTTGAAAATTCCTAAGTGTCATTCATTTAATTAATATCCTAATACCATTTATCCCTATCTCCTAATACCATTTATCCCTAAAAAGCTTCAACAAAATCATAGCTTTTGATCCCATCTCTCAATCCTAACCCTACATTTAGATGTGTGTCTCACATGTGTGAGGACACTTGTCAAATCTCCTTTTGCTTTGCAATCTCTCACACGTGTGTCACATGTCTCCATCCCTTCTCCCTATATGATTTCTCACACGTGAGAGGAGTCGCATGTCTCCATTCCACTTTCTTTTGTCCCCATACATGTGAGAGCACACTTGCTATAAGTGTTGGGATGTGAAGCCCAACGGTCACATGACCGTTCATTTCCCTCTTCTCTTCGTATTAGAAGAGCTCTCTATAAATGGTTGTGTGTAGTCATGTATTCATTATTGTATTGTAGATTGGATATTAGTTAATATAAGAATTCCCCGCTTCAAGTGTAGACGTAGGCAAATTGCCGAACCACGATAAAATCGTGTCTATTGTGATTTTGTCTTCTTTGTATTGTGTTTACATTTTGTTTCTCTGCTTGTTTATATATTTACAATTGGTATCAGAGCATAGGTGAGATTGAGCAGAGATGGAAGAAGCTGAAGTTGATTTTATCATCGATGAATTTCTTGGAAATTTAGGCACGGTAGAGAATGATGTTGGGCCTGCAAAAGCTAAAAGAATTCGCCATGTGCATTGGTGGGATGGCTGGGAAGATAAGCCTGAAGTTGAACCAGAAGAAGATTTAGAAGCTCTCAGATATGAGCTTTATGCAATTCTTGAGAGCACGGGTGATGTGCAACGTAGGAAAGTCGTCATGAAAGAATTGCGGAAGAGGGCAAAGATAGACAAAAGACTGGCAAGTTTGTTAAGGACCTGGTGTTGGTCTTTTATGAAATGGCTTCACTTACTTTTGGCTTGAGTCTTGATGATCCAAATAATTTTTCTTCCAAAGTTCATAGGATGTTGCAGTTGGATTACAAAGAAGCACTTGCTCCTGAAGAACAAAACTCTGTGACAGACGAGAAGTTCGTTGTGGAAGAAGATGAAGGGGCAGACAAAGAGGAAGAAAATTCGCTGACAGAACCAACGACCGAGACCCAAGATGAAACTGCTGTGGAGTTTGCCTCCTGAGTTGAGGGAGACGCAGTTTGCAAACAGACGGTAGGGCACAGAGTATTGGAAAAGGCCAAAAGAAAAGGCCTGTGTATCGACCAAAAAGGTGAGGAGGCCCAAGCTATTGCTCATCCTGTAGATGAGGATGTGACTCTTTTGGCGGAGAGTTGTTACTTGAAAACGAAGTGTGATGTCCCCTTCTAGCTAGAGACATCATTCTAGTTGTTGGTTAGCGTATCATTGGACCCTCGTAGGCTAATAGAGATGGATAGGGGGTCAGCTTGAGCACAGGAGAGTTTGGTTGTCTGGTGATTCGACGTCTGCAGAGCTCAGTGCCTTTGATTTGGGTTAGAGAGATCATTTAGACTTTATTTTTGTTGAGTTTGTTATTTTTAGCAATATTATTTTGGTCACATGGGAAATAGTTACTCCTACTCCTATTTCAAACGGCATGGCCAGATTCTCAATTTTGAGTGAGTTATTGCATTTTCAATGGATCCAGCATTAATTAATGATTACTGATTTAATATTAAAGTTTTAAAATAACTTTATATTAAATCACTTAAGTGAAGGGTCAATTTCTCATCGAATGGGGCCAAATGAATTTATTAATCGGGGGTGAAATATTAAAGGGAGTTTCCTAAGTCTAAATCATTAAATTTAATTAATGATTATTTTTCCATTGAATTTAAGAAAACAAATTGCGGCATGGGAATTGTGATTTAGGTTTTTTGAACTTATTTATGCTTGCATTGGAAAAAAGAGAAGGCATCCATTGTTATTATTATTGATCATTGAATTGTCTTGAGCTCTAAGAAGGGTCTCCAGCTTCTGCCATTGGAGAACGTAGTTCTTTTGTGTGTCTCCATTTGAGATGGTGAAATATTCAGTGAATTTGGAATATCAAAGAGTTTCATTCAGAGACTCTGTTTGTGCTTCAACATTATTGGTTTTTCAGCAATCAAAGAGAAAGAAGACGGTAGTAACATTGCAGAATAAGGAGGAATAAGTTGCAACGATTGGTCATCATTCTAAGTTGCAGCCACAAAGAGAATTTGCAACTTGCAGGCAAATTGGCGCAAATCCCAAGAAGCTGTGATTTGGCAAGAAAACAATCAAATAAAATTTAGGAGGGTCGAGACCAATGGTGTGAGGGTTTGAAAGCGCATTTGCATCCAATGTTTGAGCATACCAGTTTATATCAACATTCTGCGAATAAAAATCAGGTTCTTTATGGTTGGAAATTTGTTTTTTACTAGTACTTTCATTAAAAATAAGCATTCATTGTATTTGACAATTTACAGCGAATTCAATTCAAAATTGCAGCAGTCTTTTAATTTGTTTCAGAATTTCAGATTATTGTATATTTTCTTTTTGTTCTAAACTCTTGAAAATCCCAAAAAAAATTATAAACTTTCAAAACAAATATTGAGACAATAGAGTTCAGCAGTTAGAGCCTGTGAAGGGTTCTTACATTGGTATCAAAGCTAAATCCTGCCATCCTGAGGGTTAGGGATTTTACATGCAGCCAGAAGAAGTTGGTCCTCATGGGTATTATACACACAAGAGAGCCTTCCTTGAAGGTGAACAGGTTTTAGACAGGCAGTCAGTCACCATGGGTGACAGGCATAATGGTAGCCCACCTAGGGTAAATAGGAATGATGAAGATCAGGAAACCAGAGAGTTTTTTAGAACCATGGCTACAGGGCAGCAGCAGGTATCTCAGGCATTGCAGGCTCTCACTACTATGGTGGAGCGCATGAACCCACCGGCCAGGCAAAATCTGGATTAGGAGGATAACAGGAGTGCTATAGGATCTCCACGGGCACAGAGGACACATTCTAGGACAGCAGACATGCTCCCACGTCTAGCAGAGGAAGCTGGGGATGAGATGTTTGCAGACATCCTTATGGCTGCAAATGATGAATGGGAACTATTAGCACCACAGGTGCGAGAGAGGATGACTTTTGAGAGGTTTGTGAACCAAAGGAGAGAACACTACTGTGCAATCAAACTGGACAGGTGACCCAAGGGATAGAATAGTGAGTTGAAACATGCTACAGGCAAGCTTTCTTTGTCCACTTTTGATGGTAGTGGTAGATTGACAGCGCAAGCTTGGATCCACAAGCTTGATACCTTTCTAGCACTGAGGCCTATGACAGAGATTGAGGCAATAAAATATGTCACTTTACATTTGGAGGGAGTAGCACACGATTGGTGGTATCATGGGTTGATCACTCTTCAACACAATCAGGTGACTTCGTATCAGGACTTCATGGACAGATTGATTGAGAGGTTTGACAAGAAAGATCCAAAGGTCTACTTAAGAGATTTAGCTCATCTAAAACAAACTGGGAGCTTGGATCATTTTATTAATGAATTCCAGCGATTGTCGATCATGGTGCCAGACATATCGGAGAGGAGATTGATAGTTTTGTTCATTGAAGGCTTATCCGAACCATTGAGAGGCTGGGTAAAAGCCTTTGATCCTTTCACCTTGCAAGGGGCTATGAAGAAAGAAAGAGATATGGAACATGCAACTCCAATCAATAAATTTCAGCACAAGGGAGCATCCTCCAGCAAGGACAATAAGCCATTCTTTAAGAAACCAGAGAGGACTAAATTTAAAACTGAGAATAAACATAAATCTTTTGCACCACTCGACGGGAAACACTTAATGATTTACAAAAGAAGAAATTGTGTTTCTATTGCAAAGGACCTTATGACATAAACCATGATTGTCCTTTAAGACCCAAGGGCAAAGCAAACAGGGTTATCTAGGCTTATTATGAGGATTCTGATTCTGAAAATTCAGACCAGCAATCTGAAAATGAGGAAACAAATGGGGAAAAGGAAAGCACAGATGATGAAAAGTTGAACAAAATGGCTACGGGTGATGAGAAGACAAAGGGTAGACTTAAGGAGGCCCGTCTCACCAGTGTACAACAGGAGGGATCATTCAGGATGAGAGGAGTATTGGCAGGGCAGTGAGTTATCACTTTGCTCTATACAGGTGCCACTCATAATTTTATTGATTCCAGGTTGGTTGAGAGGCATGGGATTCAGACAGAGCAGTTTGAGGGTTTGAGAGTGAGGGTGGTTGATGGCTACGTCCTCAAATGTGATAGGAAGATTACGGGTCTACCCCTAAAGATTAATAACTTTGACTTCAAAGCTGAATTTTATGTTGTAAACATGGGTGACACAAATTTGGTGCTTGGTATGACTTGGTCGCATGACATTGGAGTGTTTACTCTTGATTAGAGGAATATGGAGATGAAGTTTCAGTCGGATGGAAAGAATCACATACTTAAGGCCATCCATGACAGTGAGTTTAGGATGATGTCTTGCAGAGACGCACGGAGAGTTTGTTGAGACATGACCAGGTTGAGTGGGCAGCCTGTTGCACTTTGATACCATCATAGGGGCAGCAAAAATCAGAATATCACCCAGACATACAAGAGCTGAGAATCAAGCATTATAAGGTGTTCAGTGATATTCCACCTGGTAGACCTCCTGATAGAGGTATTGAGCACATCATTGAGTTGGAGGAGGGGGCCAAACCCATTATGATTACACCGTACAGGCATCCAAAAAGATTGAAGGATGAAATAGAAAAGACCGTCAAGGAGTTACTTGCCATGGGCCATATTAGACCAAGTAAATCTCATTTCGCTTCTTAAATGGTATTAGTGAAGAAGAAAGATGGCAGGCTCAGGATGTGCATTGATTACAAGGTTTTGAATAGAAAAACCATTAAAAATAGGTACCCTATCCCACGGATTGATGAGTTGATTGATGAGCTCCATGGTGCTTGTTTCTTGTTTCTTTTCGAAGATTGATTTGAGATCGGGGTACCACCATATCAGAGTGAGGGAACAGGATGTAGAGAAGACTGCCTTCAAATGGCATTGTGGTCATTTTGAGTTTGTAGTTATGCCATTTGGGCTGACTAATGCTCCTGTTACCTTTCAATCCACAATGAACAGGGTTTTCCACCCTCAATTGAGGAAATTTGTACTGGTCTTCTTTGATGACATCCTTGTTTATTGTAAAACATGGGATGAGCACTTGCGGCACTTGGATATAGTGTTGAGCATTTTGAGCAAAGAATCCTTGTATGCAAAGGAGTCAAAATGTGATCTAGGATTATCAGAGTTATTGTATTTGGGTCACGTTATCAGTGCACAAGGCGTACGCATGGATCCTAAAAAGATCTGTGCTATCATTGAGTGGCCTACACCAGTGAACCTTACCCAGTTGAGAGGATTTCAGGGGTTGTGTGGGTTTTATAGGAGGTTTGTCAGTGGATATTCCAGGCATGTAGCACCCTTGACAGAATTGATGAGAAAGGGAGCTTTCTTGTGGACTCCTGAGGCACAGGAGTATTTTGATAAGTTTAAGGAGTTGATGACTTCTTGTCCAGTATTCACTTTGCTAGATTTCAGTAAACCATTTGAGCTACACTGTGATGCATCGGGGGAGGGTGTTGGAGCGGTGCTTATGCAGGAGAAGCACCCAATTGCATATGAGAGAAGGAAGCTCAAGGGATCAAAGAGGAGCTTCAGCATTTATGATAAGGAAATGTTGGCTATAATGCATGCTTTGGCCAAATTCAGGCAATACTTAGTGTGGGCAGCAAATTTTGCATTAAAACAGACCATAATAGACTGAAACATTTCCTGGGGCAGCGAGACTTGAATGACAGGCAACAGAAGTGGGTAAGTTATAGTCCTATGACTTCGGTATTACATATTTCAAAGGGACACAAAATGTTGTAGCAGATGCCTTGTCATGTAGACCTCATTTGAGCATGATGACAAATATAGTTGAGGATTAGAGACACTTTGTCCTTGTAGAATATGCAAAGGATACACGGGCATCAGGATTCATAGATGGAGCCGTGCAAGACAACTACTATACCCTTGTGAATGAGCTTATCATTTACAAAGGACGCATATATTTGATTTCGAGATCAAAGGTGAGGAGAATGGTGTTGAGGATTTATCATGATTACCTATGGCAAGACATCCGGATTTTTATAAAACCTACCGGCAGATTCGTGAGCACTTTTCTTGGAAAGGGCTCAAAGCTTAGCTGTTGCAGTATGTTAGAGTGTCCTACTTGTCAGCAGAATAAACAGGAACACTCCCACCCAGCCGCTTTACTACAGCCGCTTCTAATTCCTGATAGGAAGTGGGAGTATTTGTCCATGGACTTCATCACAGGACTGCCGAGAGCCCAGGGCAGAGACTGTATATATGTTGTTGTTGATCGACTTACGAAGTTTGCCCACTTCTTTCTAATTACTGCTACGTAGGTGGCAGAGTTGTTCTTTCGTGGGGTAATCAGATTGCATGGCTTACCTCGGAGCATAGTCAGAGACAGGGATAGCAAGTTTATGAGTCACTTCTGGCAAGAGTTATTCAAATTGTGCAGAACAGAGCTCACTCCGAGTAGACTACTGGCAAGAGTTATTTAAATTGTGTCGGACAGAGCTCACTCCGAGTACTAGCTACCACCCCCAGACGGATGGACAGACTGAGATAGTCAACAAATGGGTGGAGGGATACCTCAGAAACTACATAGCAGAGCAGCAGAAGGCTTGGGTTAAGTGGATTTATCTATGTGAGTAGTGCTACAATTCCACGTATCACATGTCTATTTAGATGTCACCTTTCATGGCATTATATGGGTATGAGGCACCCAATTTCATGGATTTGCTGAGTGATAGTAGAGTGCCTAGTGCTAGAGATTTGTTACAGGAGAGCCAGGGCATTGTAAAGGCTCTTAAGGAGAATATCACTAAGGCACAGAATCAGCAGAAGCGGTATGCAGATCAGAAAAGGACTGAGCGAACTTTTGAGGTAGGGGATATGGTCTATTTGATGCTGCAGCCTTATCGCCAGTCCACTCTCAAAAGGAGTGGTGCCAAGAAACTTAAGCCGCGATACTATGGACCCTTCAGGGTGATCAGGAGAGTTGGTGAGGTGGCTTATGAGTTGGATTTGTCGGCAGAGAGCAGAATTCATAATGTTTTTCATGTGTCACATCTCAAAAAAGCATTAGGAGACCAGATTGTTCCTTCTACAGTGCTTCCACCCTTGGATGATGAGGGGAAGTTGGTTTTAGTGCCAGAGGCTATCATTGAGTTTAGACAGAGGAATTTGAGGAGGCATACTATCAGGGAGTACCTGGTGAAATGGAAGGATATGTCGGTTGAGGATGCTACTTGGGAGAGTGAGGAGATTTTACAGCATCCAGAGTTGAGATTGCTTGAGGACAAGCAATTTCAGGAAGGGCGGACTGTCATGTCCCCTTCTAGCTAGAGACATCATTCTAGTCGTTGGTTACCCTATCATTTGACCCTTGTAGGATAGAGATGGATAGGGGGTCAGCTTGAGCACAAGAGAGTTTGGTTGTCCGGTGATTCGACGTCTGCAGAGCTCAGTGACTTTGATTTGGGTTAGAGAGATGATTTAGACTTCATTTTTGTTGAGTTTGCTATTTTTAGCAGTTTCTATTTTTAGCAATATTATTTTGGTCACATGGGAAATAGTTACTTCGACTCCTGTTTCAGACGGCATGGCTAGATTCTCAATTTTGAGTGAGTTATGGCATTTTCAGTGGATCCAGCATTAATTAATGATTAATGATTTAATATTAAAGTTTTAAAATAACTTTATATTAAATCACTTAAGTGAAGGGTCAATTTCTCATCGAATGGGGCCAAATGAATTTATTAATTCGGGGTGAAATATTAAAGGGAGTTTCCTAAATCTAAATCATTAAATTTAATTAATGATTATTTTTCTAATGAATTTAAGAAAACAAATCACAGCTTTCCTGGGAATTGTGATTTAGGGTTTTTGAGCTTATTTATGCTTGCATTGGAAAAAAGAGAAGGCATCCATTGTTATTATTATTGATCATTGACTTGTCTTGAGCTCTGAGAAGGGTTTCCAGCTTCAGCCATTGGAGAACGAAGTTCTTCTGTGTGTCTCCATTTGAGCTGGTGAAATATCCAGTGAATTTGGAATATCAGAGAGTTTCATTGAGAGACTATGTGCTTCAAGAGTATTGGTTTTTCAGCAGTCAGAGAAAGAAGATAGTAGTAACATTGCAGAATAAGGAGAAATAAGTTGCAGCAATTGGTCATCATTCTAAGTTGTAGTCACAAAGAGAATTTGCAGCCTACAGGCAAATTGGCGCAAATCCCAAGAAGGATTTGGCAAGAAAACAATCAAATAAAATTCATGAGGGTCGAGACCAATGGTTTGAGGGTTTGAAAGCGTATTTGCATCCAATGTTTGAGCATACAAGTTCATATCAGCATTCTGCGAATAAAATCAGGTTCTTTATGGTTGGAAATTTGCTTTTTACTAGTACTTTCATTAAAAATAAGCATTCATTGTATTTGACAATTTACAGCGAATTCAATTCAAAATTGCAGCAGTCTTTCAATTTGTTTCAGAATTTCAGATTATGGTATATTTTCTTTTTGTTCTAAAACTCTTGAAAATCACAAAAAAAAACTATAAACTTTCAAAACAAATATTGAGACAATACAGTTCAGCAGTTAGAGCATGTGAAGGGTTCTTACACGAAGCACCATAGAGAGTCTGGAGAAAAAGAGGTGACCAAACCGTCGTTCAAAAAATTGAAGAAAACCGCGCAAGGAGATAATGAGGAGAACGCAGCGGGGACTCTAGAAGCTGAAAAGTTCGCAAAACTAACCGTTCGAACGCTAAGGGTGAGGATGTGTTTCTAAAGAGGATTGTGGCGTGCTGTGAAAAAAAATCGCGTGCTTGATAACCTCCGTCAGCGCAAGGATACAAAGAATGCCTATGGCTTCTGGGAGTTGATGCGGTATGGTGGTATGGTCCCAAACGCACGAACTTCTAATATAATGATTGATGTGTTTTGCAGTTCTAATGAATTTGATTATGCTTATCGTCTGATGCATGAGATGGTCTTCAATGGTAAGTTTCCCAATTTCAAGACTTACAATACTATTTTTGAGGCTCTTATTAGCAAGCGCGGGATTGACGAGGCCTCAAGCGTTTTTCGAGAGATGACCAAGAATGAGTGCTATCCTTTGTCTGAAAATTCACAGCTAGATAGTGCATGGACATCTCCTTCGTTCGTTGATGACTTACGGCTGCCATATAGCGCAAGTTTTCTGCAAGCACAGGCTGAAAGGATCATTAAAGTGCTAAACTTGATGCCCAATGTTGCAGAGGTCCAAGAAGAGTCCGGAAATGAAGGGCTCGCTTGGTGGAAAGGAAGATTGATCTCCACATTTATGGTGATTCGGGTAACACCAACACACTGGAAGACCTTGGTCACCATGCCGGTTATTATCAGCTCGAACATACACACGCCGCCAAGATGTTCTATTTTTTCTTTGAGTCTCGAGGAAGCAAAGCAGATGTTCTCTGGATGACTGGAGGTCCTAGGTGTAGCAGCGAACTAGCTGCGTTTTATGAGAATGGACCTTACAAGATTACAAACAAGGTATCAAGTCTCATCTTTGTGGATCAATCTACTGGAACTGGTTTTAGTTACAACACTGATGTACGTGACTACCATCATGATGAAACTAGTGATTGGTGCAAAGATCTAGTTGCACCCAAAAATGTGGGTTCTACGACTGCTATAGCTGTTGTGAGCCCAACTCAAGTTGTTGTTGTGGACAGCCCTCTTCCTGGTTCAGGTTCAGAACAGAGGAGAATTTTGAGTTTTGTTGGGGGCATCGATCTGTGTGATGGAAGGTATGATACGCAGTATCAAGGAGAAGATATTTTTTACTCTGACTTAATTTGGAGAAGACTTATTCAAAGTGTACGGGAGCAGGGTCTGGTAAAACTAAAATCTTCTCAAGGCATAGTTATTCTATGAGTTTCGCAATGGGAAGCAGGGGATGCCACAGTGCATGGCTGTGTCGGTTGGACTTCACGGGGGAGATTGTTGGGATGTGAAGCCCAACGGTCACATGACCGTTCATTTCCCTCTTCTCTTCGAATTAGAAGAGCTCTCTATAAATGGTTGTGTGTAGTTATGTATCCATTATTGTATTGTAGATTGGATATTAGTTAATATAAGAATTTCATGCTTCAAGTGTGGAGGTGGGCAAATTGCCAAACTACGATAAAATCGTGTCGATTGTGATTTTGTCTTCTTTGTATTGTATTTACATTTCGTTTCTATGCTTGTTTATATATTTACAATAAGCCCCTCTTCCCATGCATGTGTGAGAGAACTTAATCTCCTCCCTTGGATTTGGTCAAACCAATCCTAGCCCTCCATGTCTACTTGACCCTACTACTCAAGTGTGCCAATCAAATAATGCTACTTAGAAATCTTTAATCCACCCTAATTTCTCATAAATCTTCCACTGTTTATCTTGAGATCAAATCTCAACCATTCCTTTCCTATCCCAGAAATCTATAAATCAAACCCTTTCCAAGCCATTTCATCATCAAACATTCAAAAAAAAGTTATGCTGCAGAATTATGGAGCAATCTACATCCTACCATCAACACACCACACCAAGTGCATATCATGAGGATTCTGGGGAGGCCATTGAAGACTTCTCAAAGTTTTTACGTGCACATTCACTCTCTTCTCATTCAAACAAAGAAATGATGGAAGGCAAGAAAAACATTGGCAAATGCACGAGATTGCATATAAACTTTACCAACGAGGAAATCGCAAGGGTAGGTTAAAAATAGCATTGAATTTCATAAACCTGCATACTATGCCGTGATTTAATCATTATTAAAATTCATAAAAAAAAAATATTAAAATCAGTCAACAGTCAACATTTTTTTGCAAAACCGCATATTTACCAAGAAAATCAAGATCACTACCAATTTGCGATTAATTGCATTAATCATGGTTTTTCCCGATTTCCGCTTCTTTGATCGAACCATGATTTCTGTGCTACTGGATTCATCCCCCAAGGAAATTTCTGAGACGATGCCATTGTATATGTGTTCAGTGCTAGTGTGATTCATCATTAAATAAATTTATAAAACATCTGTCTAATACTGGGGTATACTCAGACTTAGTTAATGTGGCTGTGGCATCTTAAATGTGTAGTTCCTGTAAGTATCTAATAACCTACCCTCCCGATTGGACCTGTAATCATGAAATTTTACCCATAGGTTCCTATTATTCTCTATTTTCTCTGTTTCCTTTGCATCTTGACAAGAAATTCCCTCTCTCAACCAAGTTGGCATAAGAGATGGCACAGAATCCTAATAATGTGGTGTAAACTGCTGCACTGCAACCCTAGGACTTCATTAAATATAATTCTGCTTTTAAGAAAGTACATGAAAAATACAATCTTAACAAGATACCTATAATTCCTCTTGCAAGCAAGCTGAACCTGAATAGGTTGCTTCCTAGTAGTCTTGTTGACATCCGATGACTAGAAAACTGTTCTTTGAATACAATTGTTGACATCCGATGACTGAAAGGTGTTCTTGGAATACAAAACTATATTAATCTGGAATAAGCTGATAGGCTTCTTTCACCTCTGTGAAGTCAAAAGCTCATTATGTAAAATCCATGATTGTTTTATTGAGAGAATCAACAAAGTTCTTCAATATATACCAGAGATAATGCCCTAAAGCATTAGGCACGTCACTTTCAATTCATTACAGATTTTCGGGAGTTAAAAAAATGGTTGAGAGTATTCACATTTATCATTAACAATACCATGATCAAAAAAGGAAACCGAGATGCTATGTATTTCATTGCTGTTTGCAGAATGATCAAAAACATTATTCACAAAATTCTTGGGCTCTTTCGATGGATTCAAAAAAAAAAAAGATGAGATTCATCATAGAACACTGGAATAGAGAGAACATACCTGGAGTTCCGTCCGTAGAGTTTGGCTGAATCCCGTCCCAATCCTCTGTTGCCACCTTGGATCAGAATCTCGTCAGTTACGCAGATGGAAGTCTGCTTTATACAAATAACGACTAGTTTGTTGCCAGTAACCTCGGGTTAGTTTACTCTGGCTCCCTTGCTTAACCCCGATTCAAGTCTGTTGAAATTTCAAATATTCTTTCCCAAAACCCTTCAAAGCCTACAATAAGTGTGTCGAGAATCTTTTTATTTTGAGTATAAAT
Organism: Thuja plicata; assembly: GCA_018584345.1. Taxonomy (NCBI): domain Eukaryota; kingdom Viridiplantae; phylum Streptophyta; class Pinopsida; order Cupressales; family Cupressaceae; genus Thuja; species Thuja plicata. The sequence continues at coordinate 1,742,456 of MU225608.1, read as the reverse complement.
GGACGAATCGAAATTTATCTAAGAACTGGTTTGTATGTGTTTTTTTTAATTATTACTTATTGTCTTTTCTTTTTTTTCCATTAATGGAACGTTCACTGCTACCTAGTTGTATTTTATTTTATTTTTTTACTTTTTTTATTTAAGTCTAAGTGAGCAATTTTTAAATGTTTTGTTTTAGTCAGATTTAATGACGTGTTTGGTGAGGAATTGTATTCTTGAGAGTGTTTGTAGAGGAGTATATGAACTAGCTATTGCAAAATAGGTGCAAGGGTTAGTCGATAGGAAAATATATGTGAAATAGTATATTAAAGATCATAGATGAAAGAAATATTGATATTAATCACTAATTTATAGTATGTCATAGTAAACACAAGTGAATAGTTGAGATCTTCCTCATAAGTCCCTTATATCCTTCAATTCATATCATAGTTTTTTTTAACAATATAAGGAACGATTAAGTTATGAAATAGATTATAGTTAATATATTTAAAATTAAGATTATAATATTAAAAAAAATAGAAGAATTTCGTTACAATAGAATTGCAACCTATTATTAATATTTATTTTGAAATTAAATTCCATAAATTTTTCTCAAGAAGACAATTATCTCAATTATTATCTATAAAAAATAAAAAATAAAAAACTCAACTATAGTAAAGACGCATATAAGATAATTGTAATGAGAAACAAAGAAAAGAATATTATATTTTTCAAATTCAAAATACTTCAAGTACACATCATTTATTTTATACTTGATGAAAATTTTAGAGTCATGAGTGTTACATCTAAATTTAGTTCATTATGTTTACAGTTGTATATATTTAGTTTAATTTCATATTTTTAAAAGTTTATGAAAAATATAGTTTTGGAAAGAGCTAAAGTTATTTTGTGTGGAATTTTTACATAGTCAATTTGCATTTGATAAATTGTTATATTGCATTTTAAATTTATGTCGTCATAACAAGAATAGGGATATTTAATTATATAATGGAAGTTAAATTTAAAATTATGAATTTGTATATAGGGATAATGCTCACCTATTTGAAGAAAAATGTCTTTTAGATCTAGAAATTGTCATATTTTTATTGAAAAAAATAATGATTGTTGACCTTGAGTTGTTATTATTAATAATTAGGAAATTGAGAGAAAATAATTGATTTTCTTTTGTTCTAGCACTTTTGACAATTTTTTTAAATTGTGAACAATGATTGAACTTTAGTGAAATTTGAAATGAATAAGTGATATCTATAAATATAATAGTATAGTTTAAACAAACTCATAAAAGTCATTAGTTTCTAAAAAATAAATAATGAACAATAAAAATTATATAAATGTTTATAAATCATAGAAATCTTAATAAAGATACAATTTAATAATTTTTATTTGAATAAGACGTGAGATAAATAAATATATCTGATCTTTAAATACCATAAGTTATTTCTTAGTATAGGATAATATTACAACGAAAGTAAAAGGAAAATTTTAAAAATCCAAATTGAACAAACATCAATTGATTGATTTATCACACGTGATTTAACAAGGGACACTAAGGACTGGATGAAAGAAATTAAAGATCCACACCTTATACTTGATAATGAAATCTGAAGTCTTGTAGTTGCAACTCACTTCATCAAATTCTACAATCATCTTTCTCAAAAGGCACTCAAAACTATTGCTTGTTTATTTGTTCTGTGTGCTGAAAATATTTGATGAGACATTAGAGAGACAAAAGACCATTACCTCAGAATCAAATGTAAAATCCATTAGTGGGAACATATAGATCACTTAGTCTTTAATTGATTCATTCCTGATTACGAGTTTCCTAGCAACTTTTAACAACTTCGCAACCCTTTGTGCTGTCACATTATTTATTTGCAGGTAGATCTTCTAAGAATGGACTGCAACATTTTTGGAGCTCAAAGATTAAATATTTGGCCAATGGCAATGGTTTTAGTGTCCTCCATGCTAGAAAGGTCCAAAGTTTGTGGAATATTAGTATACTTTGTGTCTAGGCTGTCAAGTATTTACCGTCTAGGGTTTTCTACTTTCTAACCTGACAATAATAGGGAGTGTGTCTACAAACTCTCTGAGTACTTTACGCTACGAATGAGCAATTTGACTCAAATAGAAAAGAGTTCATGTTCTAAATTTTTTTGATAATGGGCATTGGCAATGAGACCTATGGTCCACCTTTCACTTTCTAAGACATAGAAGTGGAAAGTCTAAGAGCCACTCTAGATGAGGTGACAGAAGTGATGTTTGGAGCTTTATGGTGCATAACTCACAGCAGGATGCCCTCTTATATCGATGCTTATAAATATATCTGGCAGGAATGGAAAACATGTCTGAATCTTTATGGCAACGCCAAAAATTCTTCCAGCAGCCTGAACTTTAGTGTGAGACACTTTTCAGATCAATGGTTTCTTGCATTTAATTTATTCAATGTGAATATATGGATGGAACTTTTAATTTTACTTTGCTCGATCAATATCCTCTGAAAAACAAACTGAGCAATTGAACTTCTACTCATCATACTTATCGTGTTTAATAAAACCAAGCTAACACCGAATTCATTGTATATGAATCATTTTCTTTGGGTTTTCTGTCATAACATCCCACTTTGGCTTCCTGCCGCATGTATTTATTGTATTTCCATATTTCTCTAAATGATTCAATCACAGAGGTCATAACATTTTTAGTCACATAAATCTTGTTCCAGAATTCTTACACTACACAGACTCGAAGGATACCTGCGAGTTGAATTTATTTGAAAGTTTTCTTAATCCTTTTCAACTATTGTATATTGTGTGACATGCTGGGATTATCTGCCTAATATCTCTCATGTCTTGTACAAGCTTCCACATTCTACACTTGATAAGAATTCCAGCACTTCAATTTAGCAAAGATTATTGTGAAAGGTCTTTTAATTTCTTTTCAACAGCATTCAATCATTAAAGGGATATCTATAAGCTATTCTCATTTGGCGCGGACTGAGAGGATGATGGTAGGAGCTCGCAACATATCATATATTTCAAGGGTATTTATCTTATATCGATGCTTATTGTATGCACCCTAAAATGGTCGCCTAGACTTTGGGCCCCATTTCTCAATTTATCAAATCCCTGAATCAATATTTTCAAATATCAACAATATCAATTATATCAATTTCCTTGATCAAATCATAATCAATTCAATATTTCCTGAGGTTTGAGCCTTATTTAATTTAAAAGAGAAAAAATAAAAATAAAAATATTATTTAATTAAGAGAACATGCTCTTTTTTAATTAAATAATAAAATCACTTTATTCTAAGCCTTTATTTAATTAAAAGAAATTTCCTCCCCTTTTATTTAAATAAAAAATCCCCACTTTTCTTCTTATCCTAAGTTGCATAAATAAAGCATTATTCTTATTTTATAAAAAGGGAAAAAGCACTTTTTGTCTTATGTGGGACACAAAAGTCAACTCCTATTTTCTTATTGGAGGATATTTGTGCACAAGGATCAAGCTTCCCTTTTTCACCACCCTTGATTAAGATTTTTGCCTCTTAATCTCAATGGTCCATTTCATCTCACTTCTTATAAAAGGAGAGCTCTCTCCTTCGTTTTAAGATCTTAGGTTTTCATAGTATTGTTATGCTGCAAGTTTTCTAGGTCATTTGGAGCTCTTTGAAGACACTCTTGCATCCAAGCTTTGAAGATCTTTGTTGCATTTCACATAGCTTTCATATTTGTTTTC
>MU225608.1:1706687-1726812 GCA_018584345.1 Thuja plicata | reverse complement strand
TTTTAATAAGGTGTTTCAAGTAGACTGTGATGCTAGTGGTACTGGAATAGGAGCTGTTTTGAGCCAAGAAGGTAAACCTATTGCATATTTCAGTGAGAAGTTAAATGATGCCAAGAGAAAATATTCTTTTTATGATCAGGAATTTTATGCTATAATTAAGGCATTGAAGAAGTGGAGACACTATCTGCTTCCTAAGGAGTTTGTTTTATATACTGACCATCAAGCTTTGCAATATTTGAATAGTCAAGGAAAGTTGAATTAGAGACATTTGAAATGGGTTGAATTTTTGTGGAGTTACACATTTGTTTTGAAACACAGGAGTGGAAAGTCTAACAGAGTTGCAGATGCTCTTAGCAGAAGACAACTTTTTCTAACAGAGATGCAGATTGAGGTGGTTGGGTTCAAGGAACTCAAAAGTTTGTATCCAGCAGATCCTGATTTTGGTGAAGCTTGGAAAGCTTGTACAAAATGTGTTACCCTAGATAGGACGAAGTGGCTAGATTTCATCATTCAGGATGGAATGTTATTCAGAGGGAGCCAATTGTGCATTCCATGAAGTTCTATGAGGGAAAATCTCATCAAGAAGCATAGTGGAGGATTGGATAGACATTTTGGTCGAGATAAAACCCTTGCTCTGGTTAGCGAGAATTATTATTGGCCACAGTTGCAGCAAGATGTCAAGAAGTGTGTATAGAGTTGTAGAGTATGTCAAATGGCAAAAGGAGCAAAGTAGAATACAGGATTGTATCAACCATTACCTGTACCAGAGAAGCCTTGGGAGGATATCAGTATGGAATTTGTTCTTGGTTTACCAAGGACTCAGCGGGGACATGATTCATTTTTTGTGGTGGTTGACAAGTTTTCAAAGATGGCACATTTCATTCCCTGTAAGAAGACAAATGATGCTATTCATGTGGCTGAATTGTTTTTCAGAGAAGTGGTGAGACTACATGGTCTGCCAAAGACTATAGTTTCAGATCGAGATACTAAGTTTCTTGGATATTTCTAGTGTACATTGTGGAAGAATTTGAAGACAGACTTGAAGTTCAACTCATCACATCATCCACAGACGGATGGACAGACAGAGGTGGTGAATAGGAGTTTGGAAAATTTGCTAAGATGTTTGGTTGGAGATAAGCCAACAGGCTGGGATTTGATTCTACGGCAGGCAGAATTTGCTTACAATAATTTTGTCAATAGGAGCACTGGTAAATCACCATTCCAGATTGTATATGGAAGTAGTCCAATAAATGCATCTGAATTGAGAAAGATAGATAAAGGAGAAATAAGTAGTGCTGAAGCTGAGAATTTTGCAGAACACTTGAAGAACATCCATGAGGAAGTGAGGAAGCACGTTACCAAAATTAATGCACAGTATAAGGCTAAGGCAGATGAGAAAAGGAGACACAAAGAATTTTAGGTTGGGGATGAATTCATGGTTCACTTGCGGAAGGAGCGATTTCCAGTTGGTACATATAACAAGTTGAAAATGAAGAAGTTTGGACCATGTAAGATACTGAAGAAGCATGATTTAGGAAATGCATACGAGGTAGAATTGCCTAGTGAGATGAATATTTCACCAGTGTTTAACATTTCAGATTTGATAGATTATCATGAAGGAGGTGTTGAAGATGAGATTACATCGGCGCAGTAGAGTATTCCGGCAAGTAGTTCAGATACCAAGGAGATTGAAGACATACTGGATAGTCGTGTTGGTAGAAGCACAAGGAACATAACATATGAAGAATATTTGGTCAAGTGGAAAGGATGACCTGTTGAAGATTCATCATGCTGACAAGGGAGGAGGTTAACCGTCTTGGTTTTCCTCTGCACACCTGAGACATGACAGGGTCACTTCTCAAATTACCCCATGTGTCTGATGCAGGAGCATCCTGGGTGTAAGGGCAATCTTGCATCACCCAAAAATATGTGTTTTTCTATTCAATAAGGGCTATTTTGTACAAAGATGCTATTTTTGGAAACTTACTATTTTTAGTAAGTTGGTCRTTTGAACTCAGAATGTTCTAATTTTCCAGGTGAAGGTTCATCTTAGTCATATAAGAATGCCAGTTGAATTTCATTGCTAGATCATCTGTATTGGCGAAGTTATTAAGGATTTACTATTGAGATTTTAGGGTGCAAAACCTTTGAGCTCAATTTTTAGGACCTTAGAGGCTCCGCATCGAGGTCAAACTCTTGGCTAACTGGCGCTTTGCAAGTCAAGCACTGTAGATCACGATCTCCCCTTTCCAGAAAGTGGTTATAATAGCCAATTGGAGCTACGGTTCAAAAGTTATAGCTTCCGGAAGTTGGGCTACCTAATCTCATATTTTGTAAATATTTAAAGCCGACCCTTTTGTAATAAAAGTGATAAATAATTAAATGCTAAGGGTAGTCGGCCTTAATGGTTAGATTTCTGGAACCTTCTCGGGCGGTGGAAAATTGTCTATTTAAGGAAGGCCCGTGGTGTTTTCTAGGGCAGTTATGGGTGGTTATTTGAGGCTTTGTCCTATAGATTATTGTAAGGGATGCCCATGTGGCTTTTGATATTGTAATTCTGAAGTTTGTAATTTCACATTTGTGGAGCCAATAAGAAGCCAATTTTCTGTTCTTGCAAATTTCTGTTGTTTCTCTTTGTTTATATCGTGTACTTGTGGTATTAAGGGGAGTCCCCTTCATCAGAAATAAAATCATGTTATTTCCTTTGGCTCTTACAAGGTGTTCGACAAGTGGGAGAATGTTAGGAATAAGGTGTCTCAACCTTGTATATTTCCTTGCATTTGATATTTTCCAAATGTCAGCACTTTGGACAATGTGTAAGGTAATCATGACTGAAATGGTTATGACAGATTCCTATGATGGTCATTAATATTTGTAAGAGCTAACGTTGGAAGTTTCGATGATAGGTGAAGACGTGCAAGACATGTGGCAACTAATCATTCTACAAGCATGGGGTTCGGGGCAAAAAAAATTTTTGGGTTCCTATTTTCTCGGAGAATAGTAAAACCCTAATACGGCTACCTTTGGAAGTTGGCCTAAAAAGTGAAGCGCATGATATAAGCATTTTTTAGGGTTGCAAATCTGAAAAAAGTTAGTGTATTGTTGGAATATTTTTATGCTGCTGAATTTGTCTTCAAGTGTCAATTATATGCTGAAAGAACTTGCATTGCAAGTGTATTGTAAATAGTATTAGTTTTGATTAATATATTGTGCAGGTTTTGGAGTGCTGGGGTTTTTACCAAAAGGTTTTCCCCAGGGTAAATCATTGTGTCATTCTCATTTTTCTATGTATGCATGTTATTGTATTATCATTCTGTAATTGCTAAGGGTTAAATCTGAATTTGCATGATCCTCTTCTTGGGAGTTTAGCGTAGGGAACTATTTTCCGCACACTTAGTTTCCTTTCAGATATAGTTGAGTCTTTGAGTAATAGAGATTTTCAATTGATCTATGTAGTTGCCTATATCTTGAAGATTAGTAATTAATATAGAGTGCAAATAGTTTAGTACGGTTATCTATTCAATATTTTAATGTAAAATGTATGATTTCAAATTTAATAAATAACATGTGATATATATGTTGTTGAATAATATTTTTTTTGTTTTTTACGTAAAGTCTCATTAAATTTTTCATATTCGTGTTGAATTTGTTATCATCAAACTCCAAGGAATTGGGTTTTTTATGATGTGTCTTAGTGCGAGGTACACAGTGAGCAAAGAAGTTTTAATTGTATTAATAGAGGTTGGAGTACAAACACGTCAATTTTCATATATACAAGTGCAAATTGATTAGAGAAGATTGATTGTATCATGTAGAGTTGATAACAATTCCTTTTAGAATTAGTGAGCAGTAATAACCCTTTTTTAGTATGAAATGTTAAAGATCATTTGAAGCAACCGAGTGTGTGTTAAAAAGTATAAGCTTGGTGCCAATAAAAGCATATTATATTCACAAGATTAACTTACTCTAACATGGATAAGAAGTATCATATAGCAGTAGTATTGGAGCAATGTAGAGGAAAACAATAATAGGTTAGCAAACAATTTTTGCACAACGAAAACCATACTTTGAGTAACATAAAGTAGTTTGAGAAATAAAATATTAAAAGAGGTGCATGATAATGTTATCTTTTTGAGTCAAATATTGATTACATTATATGTCCTCATGCAAAAAGAGTCATTTGAAGATTAACATTATAAAATGTTCATCTTGATAGTGGAATGTTGTTTTGGAATAAGTGTTTATTTGTTGTTGAAAGCATATCAGATTGGTGTAAGCCTTCCATAGATTTTTGTTGCAGAGAACTTAAATGCATTGATTTGTTTTTGTCATGGGAAATTGGTTTGTATGAATGTAGTACCTTGGAGGTTTTCAAATGGATACCTTTGTCAAAAAACAAAATTAATTAGTGTAAAAGATAAATTTTCATAGAGCAAGAAATATCTAAAATAAATGGTAAGTGTAGTTTTCACAGATATCTCTACCTTGTTATTTCGGAGTTTTTTCATCTATTTCTTAATAGGCTTCATTTGGCATCCATTGTGTGTGGGGTCTAGTGTAGTACAATGTTACATAATCTAGTGAACAATAGTGTTAGTTGTAAAAGTTGAAGCTAAGACATGCATGAGAAACACATGTGCATATAGTTGATAAAAAATTGTCTATTTGAGATGAGTTTTGGGGTGAATAAAGATACATTTCTATGTGGAGCAGTTGAGAATATTTTATCATTTTATAGGGATACATATGCACTAAGAGTGTTAGAAATTAGTAGATAATTTTATCATTGGAGAAATGTAATATTTGGGAATGTACACAACTAAATAGAAAACCCATAGAAATGAAGGTATTTATTTGTTGACAGTAATATAGAAATGAATAATTGTCATCTCTAAGATCCACTACTTACAATTTTTAAATATTGTATATACCTGAAGACTGTAGGCATAGATTGTAAAAAGAAAAAGAAAAATTTGGTATAGGCATTGAAGCATTAATGTAGTATATACCTTTTTTCTTTTTGGTCATGATTTTTTAGGGCGTCAAAGAGAAAGATGCCGAGGAAAAATAGATTCAGAATGTTAGTGGTTAAAGTTAATTTTGTGAATTGATTGTGATTAATGTAGTAAAATCACTTGCAAATTATGTACAAGGAGAGAGCTACTACTTGAAATATAAGAAGATTAATATGTGTTGTGCTATCTAATTGAATACGCAAAATATAAATATTGTTGAGTGTGTGACAGGGACATATATGTATAAACATTCATATAAACAACACGTTCTCAAGTTTTTTTCAAAATCTCTAGTAATGAAACTTTCAAACTCAGAGATAAAAATCTTCAACAATGAAAGACAAAGATAAAGTCATTTTAAGTGTTAAACTATGATGGACCAAAGAAGTAATTTTGACCTTCCATGGCATAGCATAATTCTACAGTAAATGTCCTTAAACTATGTCCATGCAAATTGTCAAGTGTAAATATTAAGTGTTATATGTTAAATAAATGCAGTGCAGAAGCTTTAATGAAGGTATGCTTACGCAACTGTCTAGTACAAAAAAAACATTAGAATATATTCATTCACTTATAGGATTAAAGAAGTTTTTGATATCCTAATTTTGTTATATATTTTGAAGTTTTTTGCATATTTTTAGCCCTTGTTTATTTGTCTTCCTTTAGTGTTGCATGCTTTATTTTTTGTTGTCGTTTCTAAGATGCATTCTCTCCAAGGTTTATTTACTTTTAGGTTAAATGCCAAGCGAAGGTAACATGGCTCTAGTTTTATGTTTTTTGCTATTCAGGTGAAGACATTTTTCCATTTGAGTGAGTGCCTAGCTATTGTTGTTTAAAAATGTGAAGATATTGTTGCCATGTTCCTTATGCACATTTTCAGTCAAAGTTATATTGCCAGAAGAGGAACTTAAAAAATTATAGAATTGGAGGCTTGTTTGAATCAATTGTGCATTATCATAGTAGGTTCCCTATCCTCCTTGATTGTACATGGATGTACACTATTATGCCATGCAGATTGACGAATACAAATTAAGAAGTTTGTAAGGTCGTATAGAGTCATTCACTCCTTATGAAGCTCTTCTTCCAAAAAACTCTTGAGTTGATGGAGACAATCAAATCCTAATAATATCTATATGTTGAGAGTATATAATGAACAATATAGTTTCCTTTTGAGAATAAATACTCCTCTTTGTCACATTCTTGACTAAATTGCCTCAACTTATGCAGGTTTCTTTTTTTATCCTTCTTGCTAATTGTTGGTGGAAGGTAACAAAACAAACCTTCTAATGGAGATCACATACATGGCTAAACAAACCCTTATGAGAAACAAATCTCAGAAATAATAACAAAACCCAATAAATAAACCTTCTAGCACTAATAGAAGCCATAGATAAAGAAACACTTGCAGATAGCACCAAACATCTTCCCTAATATGTTTAGAGACTTCTGCGCCGCCCTTGCAATATGCAAAAACTAAAGTAGACAACTACAAAAGAAGGACACACAACTCACCAAATTAATGCATAGTTAATGCGAATGAACTTTCAAATATTCACGTCGAAGACTCTCGACAATAGTTAGAGTTTTTTAATTTTCTTGCAATTTCCATTCCAAAAATTCATTTTCCTCCTTGCTCTTTTTTGCCACATCCAATAAAATCTCAGACAATTAGCTTTTTCTAAAATTCAAAAAAATATAAAAAGTCGACAACTATATTAACACACTTTGCACGTCAAAAAATATTTTGACCAATAAGTTAACTCAATTTTTTTTTAGTATATAAATAAAACCAAGTTTACCTCTTCATGACATTCAATCTAAAACTACTACTTTTTACGTACATAAATGAAATTCATTTCACCTCTCCATGACATTCAACCTAAAACTAATCCTTCTAAATGCAACTATAAGCACAATAATTAAATAATGGAAAAAATAGTTATCTACAAAAGCTTTACCATCTAAGCTGTAAAAAATTACGAGAACGGAACCCTCAATTTTTTTATAAACATTACCTAAAGCCTCTCAAAAGGAAAAAAAAATAGGAAATTGTACCTCTGAATATTAGAAAATGAAATAGCAGAGCCTTTTTACCTGTCCATGATATAGATCCTAAAACTATTCCTACAAAATGCACCTAAAAAGATTACAATAAAATCCTTGAAGCAATACCTCTCACAATCTCCAAAATAACTAAAAAATTTCCAAATCCCTAGCCACTAAAAACTTCAACTAACATTATTTGAGCTTAGACTAAAAGATTTATGAAATTTTTAGTTTCCTAGCTACAAATACACAAAACGAAGAAGATTTTAGCACTCGATATCAAACTATAAACAACAACAAAACAAACCTTCCAACACAAATCATAGGCATAGCTAAATAAACCCTTACAGGTAAGAAATCTCATAAACAATAACAAAAAACAAACCTTGTAGCAATAAATGAAGATGCAGTTAAAGAAAACCTTGCATATAGTAGAAAGCATGCCAATACGTCTACAAACTTCATCACCATGCTTGCACTATGTGAAATAAAAGCATAAAAGAAGAGAAGAAGCAGAGGATGCATAATATATTAGTGTCGAGTTAATGTGAACATGTTTTCAATACCATGATATTCATGCCAAAGGGTCCTGACAATATTTGGATTTTTTTTTAATTTTCATGCAATTTCTATTTTGGAAATTTATTTTTCCCTTTAAAATTCCCATTAGTCCTAGAAGGTCTAGTTTTTTTTATCGGTTCTGAGATGCATTCCTCCAAAGAGTTTGTTTAATTTTAGGTTCTATACCATGACAAGGTAAAATGGATGTTCTTTTTTTTTCTTTGCTATTTGAATAAATAATTTTTTCCCCATTTGACCAAGGGCCTAGCTATTGTTATTAGAAAATCAAAAGGTTTTATTGTAATGTTCATTTTGCACATTTGCAATCCAAGTTATATTGCCAGAAGAGTAATATTGATTAAAGCCTTTTTTGATAACTTTCCAGTTATTTATCCAAAATCTCTTTCTATCATTCTTTACAATTGGAAATGCTTGAATGACATAGAGTATTGGACTATTTCATGAAAAATTGGTTGCAAGAGCTTTTCAAATAAAATTTGATAATTTTGTGGTTTTGTCATCTTGTGCTTTTATTTACATGCATCTACAAGGAAAGTCGATCCATAAATTATATGCTTAAATTGACTAATTTGCATTAGTGCAGATAGCATCGTACTTCCTTCCTAATACAACTAATTAAAATCTCTAGTAAACATTTCATTCTACATCTAAAAGAAAGCAACAAGTAAATATCAAGCTATCAATAACAAAGAACAAAATGATTGTAAACGTTGTAAGATTCTATGAAAAACTAAAAATATAGCCCATCTCACCTTCCAGCACTTTTCCTTAAATTGGTAAACAAAGATTTCCAATAAAACATCTCAAAAATAGTAAAGGACTCTAAATATTGTTAGATTCCACCACAACCTAAAAAATTTGCTCGTATAACCTTCCAACACAAATCATACGCATAAATAAAGAAATTGTTTAAAGCAAAAAATCTTAGAAATAGTAACAATAAACAAACCTTCCATCACGAATGGAAGGAAGAGATAAAGAAACACTTGCAGTTTGCACCAAATATCTTCCCAAAAACTTGTTGATGTGACTCTTGTGCAAGGTTACACAACAGTGTACGAGATCTCATCGAGTGCATGGGTACATAAGCCAACTTTTCCTAAAAAAGGATCTGGGGAACAAATTACCCTACCTCCCACGCACCTAGCTATCATTTCATGATAGTGTTAGATGAGCATAGTTGGAGACACGACTATTTTTTCAAGGTGGTATGCTGGTTTGAAAGGTTTTGACTCACATAAAGATATCCTGCGAGTAAACATTAAGGCGAGATTGAAAGAAATTGCAAAAGATAGGACAAGGTGCAGAGAAACAAATCTAGCTATAATCAATTTAAAAATATAACCATCAACTTTACTCAATAAAAATGGTAACCATACTTAAGCATGCATAAATAATCAATCAACATATGTGAAAGGAGAAATATTCATTCTATAAACACAACTTTCATCCACGCAACACACTTAAAACTCTTGACTAAAGGATAGAAATGCAAATAAACGATACAAATTTACCAACAACCAATATGAAGACATGAAAGTAGTATTCAAATCATGAGTTCTTCATTCCATTATCAGTGTTAATATCCATCTTTCACTGGTCTAAGCTTATAGATCTCCAAGGGAGAATGAACTAAAACTTAACTAAAAGGTAGAGAGTGATCTTATGAACTATCTAACTCTATTGCTATGCTATGATATGACCTTCAAAATCATCAATTTTGTGGACCCTAAGAATGACCCAAAATAACATATTTCTAGAGAAACCTACCATGTACATTATACCTTTTACAATATTTGCATTGTTTATAATATTTACATGTGTATAAAATTATTTAAAAATCTGAAAAGGAAAGAGAGAAGTGAGAAAGAAGAGAAAAGAAGGGGTAAACCGGGAGGTCTAGTTCCTGAGGGGAAGTTCTCCAGAGCATAAGTCCAATTGTACTATGTACATGTTCATTACTTGAGACTTGTGTCATCAATGTTGGTTTATTGGACAATGAAAAACCTCAGCTACTTATACGTCTTCCTTAAATGTGGAATCAACACCATGAATGTGGGGATGGCATCTACAGAAGACTCGTCTCATCTGCCACTTCTCTATCAGACTACACATGTCAAATCTCTGACACTGCACAGTAGACATTATTACCTAGATGATGTCTAGTCAGCCCCCAAAGGGTGAACATTGACCCAAACCTTTGCAATGAATGAATGAATGAATAAAGAATTAAAGAATGAAGAATCTTTTTTTAACTGTACACTACCCGAGATCTAGGACTCTGGGATACCATAATCTTCAATAAATGAAAGAATAAACAATGCATGGAAATGAGGACCCACTACCTTGAGGTTGGTCCATCCTTATACATCTTGTACCTCTCAATGCACTCATTGATGATTTCTTCATCATACCCCTTCATGCATTTATTATGGACCTCGGCCCCGTTGAGTTTTTTTTTTAGCCTCGTTTGATTGATAGCACATCCAAGCTCTAGTCTTGTAAGCCTCATGTGTTTCTATTGTGCTCTTGGTGCACTCCTTCATTACCTTCTTATTGAACTCCTAGAAAGAGTCAAACTTCCTCTTGTCTTGCTCATCAAAACCATTGAGTAAAGAATCTAAGGGCGCAAACCCATCAACATTTATGGTATATAATCTTGTGAAATCCCTTATAAAATCGGTGTACTTGGAGGCATTTTGTTGTATGACTAATGGGAGAAATGTCAATGACTTGCATGTCATATCCAAAAGATCAATCCTGAGATCAAGCTTGTGGTAGATGAGTCCCAGAAATTTTGAGCTCTCATTACCAAGGATTTTGATTTCATTTAACTTTTCCTCGCCTAACTTGGAGATCTCTTTTATTATGTTCCTCTGCTTAGTGTGTTAGGTGATCTTAGCTTCATAGGCACTGAGTGTTTTTCTAACATTAAAATGTACCTATATTGTTTTCAAAAACTCTGGGATGGACTCGACAAGAAAGCCTCAGACTGTCCTCACCTGATTGGAGACCCAGTCATCCATAACTAATGATCTCTTCTTCATCTTCCTTAAAGAATCTATCTCGACTCGCATAATTTATTCTAAGGTTGACATGTTGGGAATTGATAATATAATGAGGGAGGTGATCTCTCTAATGATCTCTTTCATCTTATCTAATGAGGATTGCTCCTCCTTCTTCTGATATTCTTTTACATACCTCTCATTCACCACTTTTGTGGCTTCATTGAGGTTTACGATCTTGATCCACTTATTTCTCTTGTGGAGGTTAACCTCATGCACCTGATAGTCCCTGAGAGTGATCTTGGACTAATCTTTATCTTCAGATGGAATGACAACAATGACCATTGTCTCTCTTTTTGCGTTCATCTTAGTTGAAGAATTGGAATGTTCCTCCTTGACTTTCTTTGGTTGCGGGGCCATAAGCCCAACCACTATTTCTTGTAGCAAGGGCATGGGGGCTAACTCCTTTGGATCTTTTCTCTTTTGAGTTTCTATGAGTCACTATAGCAGATCCAAAACATTAACTTCGACATCTCTGATGTCCCAAATGATGGACACTTCATTTCCCTATTGTGTTTGTTTGTTGGGAGGAGGCTTGCCTAGATTTATTGTTACTTATCCCTCCTATGGTGGTTCATTTCCTTGTTGGAGATCCTTATAAGGATTCCCGTTTGGATCTAGCTATTGATTGGGAAGTAATTGCAGCAGATATGGCTATGAGATCACCTAAGGATTAGGAAATGGGTTTCCTTAAGGAGTGTTGGATGATGGGGGTATGGTTATTCCAGAAGGTTTGGTTTCCCCTTTTAATTTGTCTTATTCCTCTGCCCTTTTCTTTTCTTCTTCTTCTTCTTTCTTCTAGGCATCCTCTTCTCACTTTCTCTTCTTAGAAACTTCTATGGCCTTTCACTTGATGTCTTCTTGTTCTTGGAACTTAACTGCCTACTCAATGACTTTCCTTTGTTCTTCTTCTTTATGATGCTTCTCTTCTTTGACATCTTTCTTATTTTGGGCCTCTTCTTCCGCCTTGAGGAGAGCTTCCTCTTGGTGGGTGCACTCATCAACTTCATTTTTCTTCCTTTCCCCTTCCTCTACACATGTTTTCTCTCATTTTATTCTGTAGATTCACTCCTCCTCTACTTTCACCTCTCATTATTTCTATAATCTCTCCTCTTCATCTTTATGTCTTCTTTCTTCTTCTACTACTACTTTAAAGAGGAGGTCTTGATCCTTTGGAGTTAAGATGTCATTGAGATTCTCCTTAGGAATTTCAAGGGCTAGATTATAGGGGTTTGGAAAATCTTGGACCTACTTAAGCACGAGATCTTCAGTGAGCACTTCTACATCAGGTATTTATGCATCTACAAATATGATCTTGTCGGTTAAATCTGGGGTGGTGGTGTCTTCCTATTTATTCTTTTTCCTTTTCTTCTCTTTGGGATGCCACAATGGAAAATCCTCCTCATATAAAATGGCCTCCTCTAGATCTACATTTATTGGAAGTAAATTTTGGCTGGAAAAGGCTGAGCTTGTTGCTTCTTAGGAGGGACCTACGGAATAAAGGGGTTTCACGTCGAGTCCAAAAGTGACTCCTTGTTCCGCGGTGAAAGAAATCTTTCATGGTTGATCCATATTCTTGCTTAACTTCTCAAAAAATACCTCTATTGGGGAATTATTCAAGGGATCTAAGTTCCCATATGAGGTACCCTTCTCTCTCTTATCTCACCTCTCATATTGTGAAGAGGGCTTGGTGTGTTCCTTTTTACTTCTGGTCATGGGCTCCTCTAGGAACGCGGAGGTCAAAAACTAAATGTCTTCATTCAATCACTCCCTGGTTGACCATGTCAATGGTAAAATCTTTAGGCTTTCCCCCCTTAATTCTTTAGAGAAACCTATCTCATATCTTATCTTGATAAAAATAATGGGGTCCAATACAACCTTGGTGTCCTGAAATCCCCGGGGGAGCTTCTGCAAGCCAAGATCTATCATTTTTTGTGTTATCAATCGGTTGTACTAGCGTCGACATAAGTCAAAATCATCTTGGAAATCAACCCAAAATGTTAGAATAGTTATAATAACTTAGGAAAGTTATGTACTGAGAGGGGAGGGGTGAATCAATACTCTTAAAACTTTTAACATTTCATTCTGATCTATTACTGAGTTGAATACAGTGCATATAATGAACATAAAGCAAATATTCCAAACCATAAAATATGCAACACATAACACAGATTTTGGTCATGCAAAAATCATTTTTTAGAGGAAAAAATTGTGGTGGGGATGACACCCATAATCCTTCACTAATGCAGTAAAAACGTTTCTCATTTAGAGCTACAAATTTAGCTACTTCTGATAGCTTACCCTATTAGGAGTACTATACTCGGTTAAGAGTACAAAAGAATTATTCAATCTACCTTGTTAGAGGATTTTACAATCTATAATCTAAGAGATGTACCTGGTTAAAGGATTTACAAAATATAAGACATGTTAGGGCCTACCCACAAGAGGGATTTTTACTTCATTGACTACAACAAAATTCACTACAAAATGTCTGATAAAAGTTCATCAATCTAATGTTGTCTAGACTTAGTGTGTTCTATATCTCTGTTACCTTACTCTGCTCTTGGTATTTTAGTATCATAAGCTCTGCTTCATTCTACATACCTCTCCTCTACTTCACCTTTCAACATCTTCATCATCTCTTTCAACTCTGTCAACAATCTTCACAATATCAACCCTCTCTCTCTCTCTCTATGTGTGTGTGTGTGTGTGTGTGTGTGTGTGTGTTTGTTTATTTGTTTATTTGTTTGTTTGTATGTGGTCAACTTTCAAAATTGATATCTTATACAATATTTAGGCCGTCAACTAGATCTAGGGCTTCAAGAATCAATGGTGGAGATTAAGTTGTTAAACTTAGGTTACATCTCCAATTTCATATTCCTTCTAAAAATTCATTGGTGGATCTTCCTCATGATCCTCTCCAATCGTGTGTTTGGATTCCCAATGACTCAACTAACTTTTACCTTGAATTTTGTTCAACGCTTCCTACTCGGTGTCCAGATCCAATGTATCTAATTTCAAAAGAAATGTCAGCTATGGAGTGCTTGGTAAAAATGCTTGTGCTTACTCAGTTAACTTTGTACTCTCTTCTTGGTATTTGTGAGTGCTCAGTAAATATCTTTGCATGAATCGGTATATATAGCTCGCTCGGTGCTTGATACCTACTCAGTACCTTATAACTACTCGATGCTCGGTGGTTGTCTCAGTTGCCTTTACCAACCGTGTCTTCTTCATTGTATGACTTCCTTCCTTCAATTTCTTTCACTGATATATGACTTTGCAAAAAACTAATGACAACAAATTCTCTTTAGGAGTAATAATCCCTCCCTTCTATTTTAGTTTGGCATTTTGAAAAAAAACTTCAAAGTCATCAAAATTCTCAAAACTTCAAAAATTTATGACTCCCCCTTTGATAATGCTTCTTAAAATTTTACTACTTATATCTCCTTTACTATATATATCCCCCTTTTTTTATAAACATGTCGAAAGATTACTTACTTAGTCTTGTCTTCCGAAGGTATCTTGTCAAAAATCTGTTTATACTTGGTCGTTGGATTAGATAGGCTTGCCTCCCAGGTATCCTTTAGTGTTTTCATAACAACTATTTGAGTAGAAACATCTACTGCCATAAGAGTAATAGTGTTTAATGAACTTCTATCGGGAGTGGCAATTAAATCTTTGGCTTTCTTCAAGTGATTCTGCATAGACTCCATGTGGGGAATGAGTTTAGCTTGCAGCTCCATGAGTTCTAACCTTAGTTTGTGCTCTATATTTCTGAGCTATTTCTAATTTACCATTAGCCTTTTGATCTTTGATTAATAATATTATAGGTATCCATGCTCAGTTGAAATGTTCTTTAGCTGCTCGGTAAGCTCTTGTTCAATAGTTTCCTCTCTCTCCTTGATCTCTTTAAGAAATTGGGAAATGGAACAAAATTACTGAAATAATAATAGAATATCAGACAATTTTCTCTCCATGTCAGTGCATGCTTCAGAAAGAGACACCTTGTCAAGTACAATATTCTTCAAAATTGCTTCTAATAAATTTTTATCTATGCTCTTCTAATGAATTTTCATCATGTCATTGATTGTGTCTTGATTTGGTTCACACACTTGTTTAATCAATTTTGCCACTTGATCAAGTAGTTTTCCCTCTTGCTTTGTAGTAGCATCCGGTACAATCTCTTGTAACACTTCTTTGAAATCTTGTAATATAGTATTTTATTTCTTCTTTTGAAGTGATTTATTTTCTATGGCCTTGAGTCTTACTAACTCAGCATATTCTTTCATCTCATCAGGGTCCATATTTTCTAGATCTACCTTAGGTAGTATGATCGGTTGGATCATGTCTATATGCTTCCTCTTCTTTGATTTCTTCTTTTTCTTTCTAATATTATCACCAGTAGACAATATGGTGGATGGAGATGCCTTTAATGCATCTAATACACTTTCTACTTTAATTTATTCTTTCTTGTCAGTACCTTTGTCTGTCAGTGACTCTTCTTTCTTTTCCTTTGTCTAGTGTTCAGTCTTATATACTTCCTTCTATTTTTCCTGCATGTTCTTTGTCTTATCCTTTTCTTGTTCATTTTCTTGTTCCTTCTATTATTCCTTCTCTTTTTCCTTCTCTTTTTCCTTCTCTTATTCCTTCTCGTGTTCCTTCTCTTGTTCCTTCTCGTGTTCCTTCTCTTGTTCCTTCTCGTATTCCTTCTAAACTGTGGTATCCTTGGTAGAAGGTGCCTTGGTGTTATGTTTAGTATTAGGCTTGGTGGCCTCAGGATCCTTAGTTTCTCCTATTTATTTTTTAGTAGGTGGTTCAATGCCTTTCCCTTCTATATAGGTTTACATATTAACATTCCAATATCAACATCTAAATACTCATTGAATTGTTCTAGAAATTATTATAATAGTTTTGCATTAGCAACATCAATTTTATCTATTTGTTTAGTTTATGTGTCCTTTTTAGTCATCACATCTTCATCATCTACAATTTCAGTTTCAGGATCCTCCTCTGTAATATCTTCAATCAAAATTTATTCTTTGTCTAATGTAAGGTCAATAGGATCTTCCTTACTTTTCTCTTTGGTATTTTGGCCTTTTCCTATCTTATCTTCCATGTAAATAGAAATAATTTTTCTCCATTTTAGATCGATCGCTTCTTATACTTTCTCTAAATCTTCATTCATGATCCTTAAGGATCTACTTCTGATAAGAAAATGGTTAGATTAGGTTTTCATTATCTCATCAATCTCAGTTACAAACATAGTAGGTTGTGCTAGAATTAGGGATCTTTCCCTCATTGTCTTTTCAATTTTCAATGCATACTTCCATCTAGCATCAGTTTTTCTATTTAGTTTAGTAGGTAGAGGATTGACAACTTCAATTGGTGCAAGTTTAAACTTATTCAAAGTAAAAACAACTGCCTCTTCTATTTTGGTTTTACCTTCTTTATCTTGGTTGTCATACATCATGTATATGATTCTAGATATTCCTCCATTCTTCTTAAGTACCTCAATTGACTCATCTAGAGTCATTTGTATTCTACATGAGCTTGTATTCTTATGTTTTCTAAGGTCTTCAGTGTTGGTCTCAGTGTCTTCTTTCAAGTTCAATTTCCTTCTTGTCTAAATTGTAGCTTTCTTGCTTCTCACATATGTCTTACCTTTTAGCTCATTAGCTTCTGATTTCCATTTTTTCTCTCGACGTAACTGTGGACCATGTGTTTGGTCTTTTTATCTTAGCACTCAGTGAGGCCTTCATTGCTAGTGGGTCTATCCCTTTTGTGTCAGAGGATTCATCCTTGTCTGTTTCATCATCAACTCCTAGATCCTTTGATAATTTTTCAATCATTTTGTCTATCCTCCTTTGGGCTTTAAGTATTAGGATTTATTATTTTCTCTTCTCTTTAACCTCTTCATAGGTTCCATACCTTTTGGTTCTTTTGTCAGCAGGATTTGCTAACATATCTTCAATTTGTTGAGTTGAAATGTTTGTGTCCATCTCATATCCCATAGGTTGCATCCAGATACTTCTAGGTTCAACTACCTTTATGATACATGTGTTAGTGTCCACTTCAAAACATATGGTGTCATGATATTTTTCAACCAATTGGGATTCTATCCTATACTTCTTATGCATCTTAACTTGAAACTTAAGAAAATAATTATTGATAACCATATCAAGATCTTTACCTAGACTCTGGATGTAATCATTTATTTGATACATGACAGATTTCTTTGTGCTCCATGTAACATTATCGATAGATAGGAAGAAATTCATGAAATAAAAATATATGCATACCAGTAATGATCCAAACTTCAAAGTATTTGAATTTGCTTTCCTTATGGTGTTCAAGTTGTCTTCCTATTTCTTTAGCAAAATCTCACATATGTCAATCTGCATGTCCTTCTTCACAATTTTGTATGCCAAATCTACAACTCCACATGGTATGTTGTCAACTCTAGAAGATTGAAATACTCAGTAGGATATAATATTACCTACAAATTTTAGTTCAGGGTCCTCAATAGTATATGTCTTCAGACCTATCCCATCCCACTTTACCTTTTTCAATTCACCCATTTTGTTCTTCTCAATTTTCCTTATAGCCTTTGGCTTGTCACCAATTGGGTAACCAATTACGATGTGTAGAACATCTTTTGTGATCTTCACTGGTTGGTCAAGCCACATGAATTAGTCATGTACTTAGTTGAGGACCATTCTTACCCACTCTATTTTGAATATTCTTGGTATATGAAGGGCACGAGTCAAACCCTTAGTCTCCAGATGAACGTGGTCATATTTCAGCTTTCTATTCACACATAGTTTCTGAAATGACATATCAATCTCCACTATGCATATTTCCTCAACTTTTTAATGTATAAATGCTCACACATCTTTGATCAATATATCCCTCAGTGGTATTGGGTTTAGGGTTCCCATCTTATTAGGTTTTGCTTCTATCACTGGTGGTAGCTTTACTTAGGGTTTACGGGTTCAACGTTCTCTACAACAATAGGGTTCTTATGCTTTGGTTCCATATTTTCAAATTCTCTGTTAGATTTACTTAGGGCTTCACGTTTCTTGGTTTGGTTGCGCAAACAAAACTAGGGCAACGCCAACTAATATCCAAATATGTTCAACTTATCTTGCAAAAGATTGTAATAGTTTAGGAATAGCTTATTGATCGCTTGAATACGCTTGAAGATTCATATTTGCAACTTTTCTCAAAATGCTCTTCGAAAATGATAAGTGACAATGATAGATGACTGGGTCTATTTATTGATTTTACTAGGTTTTAGGCTTTCCAACGATCATAAAATAACAATAAATGCTTTACCAATCCCTTTTACCGATTGCCTTTACTTCCTTCTTATCGAATGATATAAAATATGATTTTAATAGTATGTATATGAATGCATCTAAATATGCTAATGTAGATCTCTGCACATATACTAGGAACTGATTTAAGATTTAAAGATTTGCTCTATAGTTCCTATACATACCTTATGATTGATTAGGTAGAGTCGGTTGTACAAGATCCAGAGGATGTGGTTCCTTAAACTATCGCAAATGATGTTCCATCTTCCATGGTCTTTCTCTTCCATGTCCTATTCATCTTCTCTCTAATCTCTTCAACATTTACTTTTAGTTTCTCAGATGTCTCTTCCTCGGTTGGAATCTTCTCTCGGTACCTGCAGTCTTTAGCAAGGTAACCTGACTTGTGGCAATGGAAACATGTCATTCCTTGGTTTCTCCAAGTTCTCCTATTGTTTCTTCCATGAAGTAACATACAATTTTCTTCTATTTGTCCATGCCTTCAATGACTAAACATGATATCCTTGTATTGTAGTCCCATGGTATCAATGTATTCTATCAGTTGTGCTGCATGTTTTGTCAGTTCGGTATCTATTTGTCATTTATCCTTGGTGATATACATTCTTCAGACTTGTGACCATACTTTTTGCAAGTACTAAAGTATCCATTAAATTTAGGCTTCCTTGTGTTGTTTACAATTCTTGATCTGTATTCAAATACTCGGTGCTCATACGTATTGCAGTTATAACAGTACCCATCAAACCTAGGTGATCTCAGTGACTTACCTCTTTTGCTTCTGTAGACATTTAGAGTATGTCCAGATTTCCCATAGTGGTAACAAATAGGCTTGTTTTTCTTTGGTGGGACAGAAGTGTCTTGTTTCCCAGCTTGCTTAGATGATTCTCCTTTCTTAGTAGTGCTCTCACTATTGAATCCAAGTCCAGTTTTGTCACTAGGTTGTTTCTAACCTTTTACCTATGCATCCAATGATCTTAGTTCTTCATCACTTCTCTTTAGTATCTCATTGGCTTCTTTTTCAGATTTTAGTTCACAACCCAATCTTTCAACTTCACAATTTAGTGCTTGATTCTCAGATTCTTTCTTAACTATTTTAGTTTTAGACTTTCTTTTATCTTCTTCAGCTAATTTCAGTGCATTTTCAACTACTCCCTTGGAGTCAAGTATCTCAATGATTCTTACTTTTTGTGCCACTTGATATTTCTTTGTTGAATTCAGTTTCTCGCTGAGTGTCTCATTCTTTTCCAAGAGTTCTTCAACGGCTGATTTAGCTTCATCACTCAAACTACCTTAAGATGATGCCTCAAAATTATCAACATGTTCTTGTGTGGATTTAAGTTCACTACCCAGTCACTTCCTCACTCTCAAGGACTTTTCCAACTTTGTTTTTAGATCTGTTAGGGATTTTTCTTGTATGAACCACAGTGCTTGAAATGACTACTTCAACACCATGCCTTCTAATACTGATTCAGAGATGAGAAAAGCCTAATTGCTAAGGACTGGATAAGGTCCTTCTTCATTTTTGAGCTCCACATATACTCAGGTAGGTTTTACCTTTTAAGATTGCTGTTTACACAGTATTTGTTGATGTGGACACTGATTTTCTATGTATCTTTATTGAACCAACTTATGAATTATCTTGCAAATAACCAAGCATAACCAGATGCAAGATATAACCATACAAACCATAGTTATAAGCATAACAACAATCAGTGATACAAGGATTATCATCCTTCTTCCTTTTCTTGTAGGAGGGATAACCTAAGGGATTCACTCTTCAAGGAATCAATAATATGGACACTGTCCTGCTAACATAGGTCCTTAACAAGTTCAGTTTATCTGTTCTTAGTAACAAAGTATTTTGATTGATTTGGTTTTTATATATTGGAATATCTTAAACAAAGATAGATTATCAGACTATTTTCTGAACCAGTGCCTATCCTTTGGGCTATAGAATCAAAATATAAGCTAAGATATCATAGAAATAAAACACAGTAAACTGCCTTACAGTTCACATACAATTCAGGTAAGTTGCCTTACAAGCTACCCTGTCACCTCAAATCTATTGTATCAAATCCTTAAACAA
>MU225608.1:1657694-1670927 GCA_018584345.1 Thuja plicata | reverse complement strand
TTAATGGAATGTGACAACATTAGGAGGTGGGTTAGGATAGAATTTAGGATTAGGATTAGATTAGCATGGGTGAATGGGTTGAGAAGGGTTAGAACCTAGGGTAGAAGTGGTTGAGATAGGTTAGGTTCGGGTTTAGGGGAATATTAATAAATGAAATAAACATATTTAATTCATTTAAAAATATAGGAATTAATTATTTAAACAATTTAATTACTTTTTAATAATTAGGGGACTATAGCCATTTTAATTATATTAAATAGGCTAGGGGAATGGGTTAATTGCAAGTGGGTATTTGATTTAGGGATTTATTTAATTATTTTATAATTAAATACTATAGCCATGTTTGATTTTAATTTAATTTGATTGGTCAAAATTGATTTAAATTATATGGTTATAATAGTTAATATAAATCAGTGATAAAAATCACCTAGGATATTAAATTAATTTGAAGAATTACGCCAAGCAGTAACAGGGTCGTTTGGACATAATTGAGGGTATGATCACACTTAGAGAAAATAGGGTCCATAGTTGGAATAGACCAAATTCAGGTGGTTACATTTGCCCCTCTTTGAATTGATGTGCGAGCAGTGCATTGATTCAAAGAAAGTTTTTGATTTTGACTTTAGAAAGAATGAGAATCCCGTTCTTGGTTGTCAAATAAAATGTTGATGAGATCAGTCTTGCACTTGATTGAACAAAACTAATAGAATTGATCTTGAACTTGGTTTTCATCCAAAGATCAATAAAAGATTTTAAAAATACCAATTTTGAACTTGGTTGTCATCCAAAGATTGATAATACTGATTCTGAACTTGGTTGTCGTCCAAAAGCCAGTATGAAGCTTCTAGGAACTTTAAAAATCTTCTTAAAATGAGGAAACATAAGATATCCAGCTCATGAGAACTAAAGCTTTCTATCCAACAGATCTGACTTAGTTAAGGAAACTGTTATGCCTCTAGTTTGTTTGATAACGAAGTCATTTTTAATACAGTTTTGAGCAAAAATTTAATTGATGATAGTGTGATCATGCCCCCTCGAGAACGAAATCGAAGGAAAAGAATAAAATCCCTTAGTTGAATGAACGTATCACTTGTAGGAAGTGGTTAGGACAACAAAGAATGGAGTAGAAGAAGTGGAAAAGAAGGTGTGTTTAAAAATAAACACACGAGTACCAAGTTAATCACATTAAAAAGATGAGTTCAATTTTGTTCCCGATAGATCAAAGATTTTGGGAATCAGTAATATCAATAATATAGATGATGTAATTAACTTGGATTTTTGGAAGAAGATAATATTGTCAATACTGTTGAAAAATGCATCAAGCAATCTTTAAATGCAACTATATGAAGACTCTTAGGACTTTGTCACTGATTAGCAAAGATTACAACATTTTTATCATCATTGGGCACTTTT
Organism: Thuja plicata; assembly: GCA_018584345.1. Lineage (NCBI taxonomy): Eukaryota > Viridiplantae > Streptophyta > Pinopsida > Cupressales > Cupressaceae > Thuja > Thuja plicata. The sequence goes on along the minus strand of MU225608.1, from coordinate 1,669,514 downwards.
TAGAATGGATACCGTCGAATAGTACAACCATCACTAATACCCACTGATATTATGAAAGTATGAATACTATATTTTATTGAAATGTCAGAAATAGACTTAGGCATCAAGGCATAGAAGCCAGGATAACAAAATAGTCACCTTCCTTTTAATATACCAGTTTCTGATTAAGGCAAGATATTGAACCTGCAATGACCTTGAAAATTCACATCCTTGGGTACATTATGATTCATATACCTTAGTGAGAATCTGGATCAGAAAACAAACAAGGAAATTGCGTCAAACTCACCGTAGTTTACACATAACCAAGATTGAGATATATGCGGCTATCCCCCATAGTGGCAGCTCTTACCATAAACATCCTAGTCAAGTGAAGTTTATAGGATCATGTGAAACAATCACCATACGCAGAAAATCAAGAAAACATTATGCCCCCAATCCCGGCGACTCTTTGTCTTTGCGTAGACATCATTGAGTAACTAAGAAGACATAACAAATCATCAATCGAGAATCAATCAGATAAAATTCATAATTACTTAGATGCCCCTAGTTGAAAACATCATTAGGGCATTAAAGAATCATAATCAAACCATTATCAAACTGTGTGTTTAAGTAGTACTTTGTTCATTCATCTATCAAACACAGTAAAGATTCATCAATCAGCAAATCGTAATACAAGCAATATGGTGTTCCATGTATGTGCCTTGATAGGATAATCCATTCATGTTTGCGGCTCAATATGGCTTTGTAGGAATGTTATGTGCTGTCAATGTCGTGTCTGAATATGTGATGTTTGGAAAGACACCCTTGGTTTTTGAAAAAGTGACATTGTTTTGCATGTGCCAAGAAAGATTATGTCTGCGAGGCAAACCAACCTAGAGAAACCTAGAAACCACGACCGACTATGCTAATAAAGATGCCCCTAGTGCAGAATGACCTATTCCTAAGATGTAAAGATAGACAAATCCCAAGCGAGGATAAGACAATCATGTAGGAATATGAAGTCAGTGTATGAGCACAGGCAAAATTATGAAGGCCTAGTATCAGTAGCACATTGATAGATGGAGCAGAGAACACAAGTGACGCCTGATTGCTAGGTTTTCACCACTTGGCAAGATCTTTTTCTTTCTTTTTACTACCAAGATGCCTATTTTACCAGGTGCTCATCAAGGCACTTTTCACTTTTTCAATTTTTTTTTTTGCTATTTTTTGATTTTTTGAATGTTTTTGTAATATCAAGGTGCCTGTTTACCAGGTTTTCACCAAGGATACCTATTTTGTAGGACTTTTTCCACTATTTTTGGATTTCTTCAGGATCAATTTTCTGAATATTTTTGTTTTTTTGCAAGAACTTTCTACTGTATAGGCTCTGCTAGCCAAACATTAAGTGTAGAACCGCTTCAAATGTAGAGTGTTGATAGGATCTGGAAGAACGTCTCCCTCAGGTGTAGCTAATTGATAAGCTCTAGTCCCAAAAGTAGCAGTGATAACATAAGGTCCCAGCCAGTTAGGTTCAAACTTTCCTTTCTGCTCTCTATTGGGCTAGTTCTTAGGATTCTCTTTCAGGACAAGGTCCCCTACCTCAAACTTGCGTGGTTTAACCTTCTTATTGTAACCTTTGGACATTCTTGCTTGGTACACTTTGAGGTGATCAAACGCTTGTTGTCTACGCTCATCTAGTAGATCCAGAGAATTTATCTGGTCAATGCGGTGCTGTTCATCAGTAACTAGTCCTTGTAGAGAGATTTGCAAAGATGGGATTTCAACCTCAATAGGTAGTACTACCTCAGCGCCATAGACTAGAGCAAATGGCATGGCTCTAGTTGGTGTTTTGATGCTTGTTCGGTAGGCCCATAGTGCCAGATTTAGTTGTAAATGCCAGTCTCTACTAGACTTGCTCATAGTTCTGTGTAGGATTTTGAGAATATTTTTGGTCGATGCCTCAGCCTATCCATTACCTTGAGGATAATAGATTGAGGAGCAATGTTGAGTAATGTGAAACTGTTCACAAAGGTCATCAATGTCTTGGTTTTTAAATTGGCCCCCACTGTCTGTCACAATTGAAGAGGGTATCCCATATCTACAAATAATGTAGTTTAGAATGAACATAGCCACCTGTTTGCCAGTGGCTTTGATTAGCGGCATGGCCTTGACCCACTTTGTGAAATACTTAGTGGCCGTAATGATGAACTTGTATCCATTTGAGGAGTTGGGATATATTTGTCCAACCAAGTCAAAGGCCCATTGCTGGAATGGCCAATGTGTTACGAAAGGTATCAGTTCTCTGGCAGGAGCATGGACGAGGTTTCCATGTGTTTGGCATTTAAGACATGCTTTTGAAAATTGAATAGCATCTTTCTCCATGGTAGGCCAATAATAGCCTACTCTGAGCAATTTTTTAGCTAATGAAAAGCCATTTGAGTGTGATCCACATACACCTTTGTGGACGTCTTTTAAAGCTAGATCAAAATCTTCTAGTTCTAAACACCGAAGAAGTGTACCGTCGAGACTATGTCAATATAGGTTGTTAGTTATGAGGACGTAACACGATGCTATCTAAATCAGGGATCTTTTCTCATTTCTAGATAGGTTAGCGGGAATGGTTTGATCAGAAAGATAGGCAATAATACTGGCATATCAGGATTGATCAGGAGTATTTAAGGCATAGATTACTTGGTATTTTGGATTGGCGAAGGAAGGATAGGATATTTCTTCCACCAAGAAGTCATAGTGGAATTGATGTTCCTCCAGTTATAACATGGATGCCAAGGTAGCCATAGCATCTGCTGCTTTATTCTCTGATCTTGGTATCTGTTGGAAGGTGACGAAGATAAAGTATTTCTTCAAATCATCAACTAGTTGTTTGTAGGGCATCAATTTTTCATCTCTTGTTTGATATTCCCCATTGATGTGATTGATAACTAGTTGGGAGTCACCATATATGTGTAACTCAATGATCTTTGATTCTATGGTGAGTTTGAGGCCATTGACCAACGCTTCATATTCTGAGATATTGTTGGTGCATAGAAACATTAATTTATAAGATTTGGGAATCTTATATCCTTGTGAAGTAATGAAGAGAACTCCAGCTCCAGATCCTTGTTAAGTAAATGACCCATCAAAGTACATCTTCCATGAATGTTCAGTAAGATGCATGATTGTTTCATTAGGAAATTCAATTATTAATGGTGCATCATCTTGGAGCGGTGAATTAGCCAGTTGATCTGCAAGTACCTGTCCTTTGATAGCCCTCCGTTCAACATACTCAATGTCAAACTCACTTAGAATGAGGACCCACTTTGCCAAGTAGCCCGTTAATGTTGTTCTGCTTAAAAGATACTTTAGAGGATCGATCTTAGCTATGAGCTTGACTATGTGTGAGAGCATGTAGTGTCTCAATTTTTGTGATGCGAAGACAACTGCTAAGCATGCTTTCTCAATAATGCTATAATTGAGCTCATAAGTGACTAGAGTTCTACTAATATAGTAGATAGCCTGCTCTTTCTTTGTTTCATCCTCTTGTGCCAGTAATACTCCTAGTGATGTAGCTGTAGCTGAAATATATAGGAGCAAAGGCTTTCCATGATTAGGTGCCATAAGAATAGGTGGTGAAGCTAGGTAAGCCTTTAATTCTCTAAAGTTTGCTTCACAGTGTTCATCCCAGTTGAACGCAACCCCTTTATGTAGCAGTTTAGTAAAGGGTTGTGCCTTATCTGCAAGTTGGGACATGAATCGCCGGATAGACTGGAGTCTCCCTTGTAGTGTCCTCATTTGACTGATATTACATGGAGGAGCCATCTCTAGAATAGCTTTTACCTTTGTCGGATCTACTTCAATTCCCTTTGCTGATACTATGAATCCTAGGAGTTTGCCTGATTGAACCCCAAAGGCACATTTCTTTGGATTGAGCTTGAGTTGGAACTATTCCATGCGATCCAATATCTTTCCTAAATCTGCAATATGAGTACCTCTTTCTTTTGATTTAGCCAGTGTGTCAACGACATAGTCTTCCATGTTTTTGTGCATCATGTCATGGAATATGGTTGTCATAGCTCTTTGATATGTTGCTTCGGCATTCTTTAGCCCAAATGGCATGACATTCCAGCAAAATGTGTGCCATGCACATGTGAATGCGGTTTTCTCTTGGTCCTCCGGGACAATCTTGATTTGATTATAACCTGAGAATCCATCCATTAATGAATACATCTGGTAGCCAGCTGTAAGGTCTACGATCATGTCAATATTTGGTAGAGGAAAGTCATCCTTCAGACATGCTTTGTTGAGGTCTCTGAAGTCTGTACAGATCCTAATAGATTTATCAGTTTTAGAAACAGGGACTACATTGGAGATCCAAGCTGCATAGGCAATGACCCTAATGAATCCAGCTTTTAACAACTTTTCTAATTCTTCTTTCACCAGTAATGCAACATGAGGATGCATTTTTCAAAGTTTTTGTTTCACAGGTTTGATCCCGGGAGCTATAGATAAGTGATGCATAATGAGATTGGGATCTAGCCCTATCATATCAGTGTAGGACCAGACAAAGTTGATCTTTTTCTCCTTCAAGAATTCTATGAATTGTACCTTCTCTTCTTCTGATAGTGATTGTGCTAGATGAACTCTTTGAGGATCTTCAATAGTGCCCAAGTTCACTGGCTGTGTTGGTTCAATTAATACCAAAGATCTTTCCTAAAAGTGTTTAGGGAGGATATCAAGAGTCTCATCCTTTGGCGCCTCTAAGAGGTTTTCACCATCGGCTACATTTTTTTTCTTTACTATTTTAGGATCTGATACTGCCACCGAGTGGCTTTCACCATCAGTCCACTTTTTATTTTTATTTTCTAGCTTGTGACTAAGAAACTTGATATCCTCCTGTGAAATTTTATCGCTCCTTGCATTGGTGGAAGAGAGATGAGGTTTACAAGCATTAAGATAACAAGCCAGGGAGTGGTCATTGGGAAAGTTGAGGAGAGGGGTAGGATCTGTTTTAGTCCAATCAATGAGGTCTGGAAGTACCAATTTTAGGGAGTTAGATTCTGAGAAGGACAACATCATGTTAGCATCAAAACTATTAACCGACATGACATGGTGTGTTAAGTTAATATCTTCGATGTTTAAATCAATAAGAGTGAGATCGTTGTTAAAAGGGTCATTGTCAGTCATATATGGATCAAACTCTAGCGACTCATCAGTAGATAACTCATCCTCATCTCTTTGTAAAAGGAGGCTTCTTTCTTGTAGCCTATGAAATTCTTGTAGATTTATATATTCACCAGTGTCTTTGTCAATGATCGGAGGAAGGAACTCTTCTTCTGCTTCAGGAGGATCAGTGTCATTGATAGGGATGTTAGGTCGTCTACTAGGAGCTGTGAAAGCTGCAAACATGTGAATTGTGTCTATCCCAATTTCTTCAGAAGCAATAGATAACCGATCATACTCATAGTCATGAGAGTCTATGACATCATCATTGGATCTATTCAAATATTCAATAATGTTTATTTGATGGATTCGGTTAGCTACTTGTAGATCAAAGTGAGGTAGATCTAGGACATGTGTAATGGTGACTAATTGCCCCTAGTTAGGATGTAAATTCTATGGCCGGGGTTCCTCTTGAGTGATTGTAGCTATGGTGTCTCCAACCTCTTGAATGGGCAGTTGTCCTAGCAAAGGAGTATGAAGATCTTGGGGTACCTCAAAACTAGGTACGTAGCATTCTCCTTGATATTTAGGATTCTCTGTACCAATATGTAGAAATCTCTCATAAAGCCATGGGTCTGATACTATTTCATCTATTTTATCACTCTCTGCTTCAGAAGGTGGACTCTGCTTGGAAGTAGGTTTGTTGGTTTGAGTATTAAAGCCCAATCCTATTTTATCTCTATTGAGGTAGAACTCCATGGGTATAGGCTCAATGATCCCTCATCCTGTGTCATTCAGAGGTCCTTTTCCTTTGTATCCCATTTGTTTGAGGAAATCATATCCCTTTCCATACTTTTATGGGGATATCTTTACATTTTTGACCTCAGAGTCCACCGGTTCTCCCTTGTAAAGCCAATTCAAGACTGCCTGCTCTTCTGTGTTATCTGAAGAAGACATGGATGCCTTTATCATACCAGTAGCTTTGTGTACTTCTGGTTCCTGGACTGTGAGAGGTGTGAATGTTGATGACGGTTTTCCATAGTATCTTGGTGATACTGGAAGCTCTGTCAGGGAGGGAGTCAGGTCCAACTTGTATTCTCCCATACCTGTTTCTTGAAGTTTCAATGTTTTGCTAAAGCCTTTCATGACCATGTCTTTGGTAGTTTCAGGAGTAATTGCATCCATAGCCTCCTTGTTATGTGGGATCATACTACCTACTTTGATATTATTGCAAGTGTAGTTGGCATCCACAGGAATTGTTACCTCTATCCCATTATGTGGAAATTTGATGCATTGATATAAGTGGATGGTACAACTTGCATCTTGTGGATCCATGGTCTCCCTAGTAGAATGTTGTAGGCTAGTGGTAGATCTAGAAATTGACATATAACATCTCTTTCAATGGGTCCAACTCTGATGGGTAGACAAATAATACCTCAGGAGGATCTTTCTTCCTCATCATATGGTTTGATGGTTATTTTATTTTTGGAGTCAATTATTTTCTCTGAGAGGCCTAACCTCCTAACAAGATCCAATGTATAGATATTTAATTCAACATCTCCATCTATCAATACACGTCTAAAATGAGATTTATGAATAAGAACTTTTATATGGAAGGGTTGATTGTGTGGATGGGTCAATGATTTGTCATCCTCCTCAGAAAAAGAGAGGTAATGTGGTGCTGAGATGTGATTGACCATTGCTTGGAATTTGTCTATATCTATATCCTTTGGAACATTAGCAGCGTGTAGAGCTTGTTCTAGGATTTCTCTATGTACAGTGGATATTTTGAGCAATTCAAAGATGGAAATTTTGGTAGAGGTTCTTTGCAATTGATCCACCAAGTCATATTTTTCTCCAGGGATAGTGATCACATGTTTTTATCCTGGTTTAGGAATAGTGATAATAAGAACCTTGGGTGTGGATGTCAATTTTGGAGGTCCCTTGATCGTAACCTATGCTTGGCTCCGGGTTACAATGTTTGTGGAGGATGAGGCTCCTTTGATGGTGACCATGTTGATAGATTCATTTTTAAAGTCGATCATATTGATCACATTGTCATTCTTGGAATAGGTGTAGTTTACCTCATTACCTTTCCCTTTGGATGTTTCTCCTTGATTGTAATTGGGGAATGGTTTATTAAATGCTATGTGATGTTCATTTGTAGTGTGTCTGTCCACCTTGATCTTACCCCCTTTGATGAGGTCTTGGATAACGTGTTTGAGCTTGAGAAAATTATTTGTCTTGTGTCCCTTGTTTTTGTGGAAGACACAATAGAAGTTATCATCCCACCATCTTGGTTTGACCATGGGTTCCCAAGGTTTAAAATCAGGAATTGTAAGGACTTTGTTATCCACCAATGTTTTCAAAACTGTTTCAAGAGGTTCTCCCAAAGGTGTGAATGTTCGTTGGGGTTTTGAATTCCATGTTCGTCCCTTGTCATTATCATTATTGGTTTTGGGAACGGGAGGTGTTATTTTAGCCTCCTTACTTGCTTGCATACCATTGGTTAGATTGAATGCCTCATTTTTAGAATTAATGTTGGACACATCAACCACTCCATCATTAACAACATTTTTGTTTTGCTTCCACCATTTAGGCTTGGAGTTGGAGCTACTGCCTTTGTTTTCATTTTGAAGGGTGATCTCCCCCTTTTTGACCATGACCTCTTCAATACGGAGAGCATTCTTAATCATCCTATCGAATCTAGGAGAATCTTGCATTTATTGAGCATAGCTTAATTCAGGTATGAGATTATTAACAAAGATCTCCATCTTTTCTGTTTCAGGGATGACTCTTGAGTATTGTGCAAAGATCTTCCTCCATCTTTGTAGGAAGTGCGTAAAGGATTCTCCCATTTTCTACTTGGTGTTACATAGATCCATCATGGTGATGTCATGTTGAATGTTGTAGGAGTAATGCTGAATGAACCATTGCATCAACTCCTCAAATGTTTTGACTTTAGGATTCAATTTTGAAAACGATTCCATGACATTTCCTCCTAGACTTCCTGGAAATAGTCGCATGAGGTAAGTGGGTTCATGCATATAATCAATGCTAAGAGCACAAATTTCCCTCACATGGTCATGTGGATCAGTTTCCCTCATGTATTTGTCATATTTTGGTCTTGCCATATTAGGAGGAAACGGGACCATTGTGATACTCTTGTGGAAAGGAAATGGATAAATGGCGTCCAAAGAGTATTTTGTTTTTGGTTTATCCTTTTCTTGTTTGAAGTTTATGAGCTCTGTTTGCATTTGATTGAGCTATTTGGTAAGGATGGATATGGGGTTTGGTACCTCCTTTTCTTTGAGATCATTTACATCGTAATCCTGGGGTAATTTGACACCCATGGATGCTAAATGGAGGAAGTACTTTTCTTTATCATCACTGATTATTCGTTCTAATAGCTTGTGGACTCTTTTGCTTTGTTTAAGCTTCTTGTATTCATCTTCAGGTATTTCTTCATCACTATCTGACCTAAACGGATTACATTCAAACCTGGGTCTTTCTTCCTCCTCTGTGCCTATGGATTGTACTTGTTTGCCATCATCATATCCCTCAAAGGCCTTACTCCAATCGTTAGTGTTTCTACCCATTTGAGGTGAATCAAGATCAAATAGGGAATTGTGAGAAGTTTCTCCTTGGAAGTGTGATGTTTTAGGAGGTACTTATGATTCTTCAATTGTGTACTTGTTGCATCTCATGTTGACCATGAAGTTTGTTTATCAACTTCATCAATGTTTTCCAATAGTACTAGCAAGGATTCTAGATCGTTCAAGTGGGTGCGTCTAGGTAGAATTCACTGTTTATTTGTTGGTGGATGTAAATGATTCCAGTGTCAGAGGGTTAGAATGCCCTGATAGTGAGCTAGAAACCAAGTTGTTGATAGAGAATGGATAGACCACACGTATTGAACCGATCGTGAAAGACTGACTAAGCATGCAAGGTAGACGTTTCGAAAGTGTTTGAAAATAATAGTAGGGAGACTAGAAGAGACAATAGGGACCAGCTAAAGAGCAAAAAGGGTGCCTAAAACAACTGAGACTTCCTAAGAAAAGCTGCTAGAAATGCCCACTGTCCTGAACGCAAGCTCCCATATATGATCCTCTGACAGAACGAGATGCAATCCTAAATCCTGGATATGATTCTAAAAACTGGATATGACTATATGCTTGACCAAATATGATCCCATGCACCAGATACGATCTGAAATACCAGATACGACTCAGGAAAAATAGGATGTGATTTTATGATGGTTTTGTCAGTTTTGGTCCATTTTGAAAAATTTGCTTTTGAGGAACGTGAAGTTGTTTGTTTCTAGATTGCATCAAGAGGTATTCGTAGGCGTAAAAATACTTATACTCCAAGGTATGAAATTTATTGATTGTTTGTGAGGAACTTATCTTTTTAGTGATCTTTTTGACACATCAAACAATTTTGCATTCTTAAAGGGATGGATCAAACACACATCTTTTCCTATTCTCTAGGCAGAGGATGAAAATCTTTTCTCGTTAACTTAGGCACACACTCAAATGCTAATTAGAATACAACCATCACCAAGCACACAATGGCTTTAGTCATGATGCTGTATTAGCCGACTCCAAACACAAGTGAGGGCACGATATGACGAGTGTCTTGGGGCAATTACTTTTTACCTTGCACAAATATTATCACCCTTTCGAGGATGAATCAGAAATTCTTTCAGTTGAATGTGTTGTAGATTATTGGGCAATCCATTTGAAACTATCTCTAATAGAATTGCACAAGGAAAAATTAAGGTGTATAGCCCTATGAGTATCTGAATATCTATAGTCTCACAAGCAAGATTCAAGTGGCTCTACTCTAAATATACCCTGATATGTTCAAGGAACGATGTCAAAATTCTAAGAATAAAACCAGTTCCATCTTTCGAGGCTTTGGCCTACAAGGAAGCAACTATTTATAGTGAGTTGGAAGGGTTGGCATAAGACCTATCCTCACTTGGGTCATTCCCGGGAGATTTTTTCCTCAACCGGCAGGCCCTCTACTATTTAAAAGATCGGTAACCAAGATTGGCGAGCTTAGGAGTTCTAGATTTCTGATTCTTCAAAAGAAGAAGAGCATACTCTCCTAGTCCATGCCACTTTATCCTCAAACACTTTAAAGCAATGATTCTTTCCATCAAGCTATGTTGAGCTTGATTTAATGGTTCCTATTTTAAAGAAAATAGGATGCTTTGAAAGTGAAATTTGCCTTGTTCATTTACCACATTGATTTAGTGATTTGTTTTGTTCAATTACTGATTTCCAAATGTAATTATACAATTGAGCTTATTCAATTAACCCACATATTTAATGCTTTGTTTTGTTCATTTACTATCCCAAATTGAATTAAATGATGTGTTTGTTGTTCATGTACTCCCAATTTCATTACAAATGATAAGACAACGTCTGATTTTCTAATTTTCCTCAAGAGGAAAAGAGCATATTATCTGATTGTCTTAGAAAATTTGAGAAATGGTTTTTAAGTTTTGGAAAAGCAAATAAACAGATTTTAAGATGGAAGGGGTCTGGCAACCTGTAACAACCACATTAGTATCCTTTTAGTCCAACTTCACAAAACCTGCCAAAAAGCACCTGCAAACACTTGTTAATCTGTAAAATACCACAACCACCACTTTGTTAAAATGTTAGTATTAGAGAAATCAAATGAAGAAACTTAAAAACCAGATACGATCTTAAATTCTTACCAGATGTGATGCAGTATTCGGGATATGATCCTATTCTCTAGATATGAGCCCTTGCTGACCAAATACGAGCCAAAACCAGATACAATCCAGGAAATCTCGGATGCGATCCAAAAATTACGCGGTGCGACGGTGTATCCAGGATGCGATCCTGCAAGATTAAATGCGATTCTGTGACAAAATTCTGAGTTTGCAAATTGCCAAAAAAGTGTTAGAAAATGAGGCTAAATTGAAATTCAAGCCCCACGGTGGGCGCCAAAAATATGTGTATGTATTCAGGTACCTGTTGAGAACAACACAAACACTCAATAAGTCATTATATTAGTCCAAAAGGGTTAGAAAAGTATGTAAAACCCACTAAAACTGACCTATTGCCTTCTAACTAGAAAGAGTGTAATTCATAACATACTAGCCCTCAGAATATGCTATAAATCAGTGACCAATACTATTCTAGCATGAAGGATTTAATTCAAATTTAAACTAAAAAGATGAAAAAACATGTAATCTAGCTTTAAAAGATGGATCTAAAATAATGAACTAGCATGAGATAAAGAGTGTAATGTAAATCTAAGAGTAATCCAACAACATAACAATGTGTTTTTGATCTAAATGTGAAGGCTTATTTTCTCTCAAAATAGGCTTCTATTTATAGAAGAATGGGAGAGAGAGAAGGGGGACAAAGTTCATTTATAAATTTAGGAGGCTCATAAATGAAGGTGTAAGAGCCATTAATGCCCAAGGTATTAATAAGGCATGGGAGAGACATAGACTTAAGGCATCTTCATTAATAAGGCATTAATGAAAGCATTTATGAAGTATGGGAGGATGACTTGAGAAGGTGGACCTTAAGAAAGTCCAGCTTGAGAAAGTGGACTTTCTCAAGTGGGTTGAGTTGTTAATCATTCCTTAATGGAATGTGACAACATTAGGAGGTGGGTTAGGATAGAATTTAGGAT
>MU225608.1:1599139-1617823 GCA_018584345.1 Thuja plicata | reverse complement strand
TGCAAGTTAACTCTAGATCCAAGGTTTACAACTTGACCTTGATCTTTAGTTAGATATGTTTTAGATTTGTTAGGATGCTTTAAAACATTTACATTATGCTTGCTTGACCCTCAAGTAATGATTTAAATCAAATTAAAACTCTATAAATATAATTACAATGCTTTATCTGACGTGTAAAAGTCAGATCCACTATTTGCGGGTTCTCTAACTGACTGTCAGTTCTGATGGCCGGGCTGCTCTGTCAGTCAGTCAGTTTTCTTTTCCGTCAGTGTTCCTTTCTTGAACTTTTCATTGGGTATGCCTTTTTTACTCCATCAATTTTTTTCTCAAAACTGTATCGTCGGTGATGATCTTTGTGTTATGTTATTGACCTATCGGTGATGTCCTGTTTACTTTGTCGGTACAACACTTGTCAGTGTTCGTCGGTCAATTCCATACTTAGCATTTTCTCATGACATTTTGTTCTGTTAGGTATGCTTGTTTTCCACCGGTTATGATTTCAGTCCACCGGTTATGCTTGTACCGATGACCTTTATCATGGTTTTCCTTTTAAGTATACTGATGGCAAAACTTAATGTCATCAATCTCCCCCTTTGACATTAGTATCAAAAACATGATATGTGAAACATGCTGAATGTATTAGTATGTACACCTGTGTATACTTCTTCCTTAGTCATTTGAATGACTCCCCCTATGTATATGCTGGTAAGTGTAAGTATATATACATTTCCTTATGTACTTTTCTTCCCCCCTTTTTTTGATATATTGTACATAACTATCTTTACATATATGTTCCTTTTGTACATACAATATAGATACATTTCTATTCCTGATTTTTTGATAATAAAGGCAAAGGCACTTACATCTTGTCAAAAAGGTGGGAATGTGAGGACTTGATCTCCTCCATCATCTTTTCCCATTTATCCTTCAGCATTTCTAGAGCCATGTGCTCAAGTGATATCCTTACGTGTATATCATAGATGCTGTCTACTACATACATCTCTGGGGTTGCAATTAAATTTCTTGCTTCAGAAATATGCTGTTGTAGAATAGTAAGATTAGGCAAGATGTGTGCCTGTAGTTTGGTAATCTCATGTCTTAATTGTGTTTCAACATCCCATATTTCTTTCCATAGCCTGTTAGCCTCAATGACCTTGTCATGATGTGCCTTGATACTGTCTGCATTTGAGGTTAGGCTTTGTGCACTAGTTGTGACATTAGAATATATTTCTGCTAACTTGTCACTATTTTCTTTTGTAAAATTTTCAAGTGTGCACATCTTTTGAACTAAGGCAATTTCCTCAGCAATCAATGGCTCTAATTGATTAGTTAGTTCAAAGAGCTTTACCTTGTTCACTGCCACTTCTTGGCTGATCTTGTTAATTAACTTGTATTGATACTTTTTCTCTGCTTGTTCTTCCATTTCTTATTCTGAATCTACATTTTGGTTTGTGATGGCATCAGTAAGAACAACTATTTGTTCCTCAACTGTAGCATTTTGTTCAAGTTTCACCTCAGGAACAAGTTGTTGTAGAATGTCTCTTGCCTAGTCAAGTGCCATTACTTCCCTATGTTCCTGTATCATTTTCTTCTAAATGGCTTTTCTTTGACATAGCACTCCAAATTCTTGAATTTTATCTGTATCCAAAGTAGTAATATCCCAGTTTAGGACTTCTATTACTTCATCCATTGTGACAGCCAAAATATCTTTCTTCAATGCTTTCTTCTTCTTCTTCTTCTTCTTCTTCTTTGGCTGGGTGGTAGATTGATGTATTACCATTTGTAAATGTTGAGATTGGGTTGACTTGGTAGGTGAGGGTCGAGAATATGAAGCATCCTATTGTTTCTATTCTGAGTCCACCAGCTAGTTTTGTGAAGATGTCTCCTCATTGGCCTTAGGTGTATGAATAGATATATCTTCTTTTTGTTTTGAGCTTTCATCCTGCTTGAATTCTTCACTCTTATCTTTTTCTTCATCCTTTCTCAATGTATCCTCTATTTTTTTATCTGCTTCTTTGTTCTGTTCATTAGAGACTTCTTGCTTAGTGTCGGCTGCATCTTTCATTTATGTATCTGTATCCTTCTGAGTATTGGATGCATCTTTGGTTTCATCATTACCCATGTCCTTGGGTATATCATCAGCTTTCTTAGATGATTTGTCCTGACTTGATTCAATATCAATAGCATCGATTAATATATTCATGTTTGTCAGTGTATTGACTGTTATAGTGTCAATAGTTGAATCTCGTCCGTCGGTATTTCCTTGTGCAATATTTATATCTTCATCTTTTTGTACTTCTACTATAGGGTCTTTTCCTGTAGTGTCATTGACAATGTTTTCTAACCATGATTCATCATTTATATCATCAGCTAAATTACCTTTTATTGTCAAGTCATCCTTGGTAATTTCTTCATCTTTACTCAAGTCAATGTTAATTGGACTTGGTGGATTTTGACTCTCTTCACTTTAAGTGTGGTCAAGAGTAGTGTCTAGCCATTCTTCATCTACAATATCAGTATCTTTGGGGCCTTCTGGATCACTCTCTTCTTTATCCATTTCAACAGATGAATCATCTTGTATATCTTTGATGGTGATTGGTTCTTTTTCCAGGCTAGCTTCCTTAGTGGGATTTTTGAGTATCTTGTACCACTTCTTAATACTATTCTGATCAAGATCAATTTGCTTTCCCTTGAGAAATTCATATGCTCTCATTTTTGGTGAGAACTCTTTTTCACACTTCTTCATAATCTCAGCAATTTCTTCCTTTGTTGAATCAGGAGGCATAAGAGTAACAAGTACTCTTTCTCTTATCTCCTTTTCCTGATGTAGTGCAAATGTCCATCTAGTTGATAATCTCTCTAACAGTTCTTTGGGAACATCATATTCTATGAATTGTAGTGGAACATAGTGATGTTTGCACATTTTAACAATTATTGCTTCTTCAATCTTATTTTTATCCTCTGTACTGAATTTTAACCATTCCCTTATGTTAGGATCATAAATAGATTGGGATTCTAAGATGTTGCATATTTTCTCAATTGCTGTTGGAACCAAGGGTTATTTTTCCTTTTGTATTTCTACATCGGATTCATCCATAGCTGAGTCTTCTAGATCCTCTCTCATTCTAGTCATCTTCCTCCTCTTGGTTTGTACTTTTGGAGGGTCTAGTTTTCTCTTGTATATCCTCACTTTTCCTTTTGGTAATGGTGAAGGAGTTGACTCTTTTGTAGTCTGGCTTCTTGTTCTTGAAGCGGTTGTTGTTCTTGCTTTCTTGAGTGTGGGAGGAGGTGGAGAATCTAACTATGTACCTTCTGAGTTATTCTCTTCTTCATCACCGATAAGTGATTGTCCTTTGGTTAGTTCCTCCTCACCCTCTATTTCCTCTTCACCTTCCTTTTCTTCTTCACCTTCAAAATATTTTTTCAATTTCTTTTTCAATTTCTTCACCATTCTGCTTGACTATTTTACAACTTTCTTGACAATAAGATTTGTTTTAATCTTTTGTTTGGCCTCTTCATAGGTGCCAAATCTTGCTTGTTTATTGTCAATTGGTTCATTTAATAGTGCCTCAATGCACTCATTGGATTGTCCTATTTTGATTTCATATTCTAACCATGAAAGCCATGACTTACTAGGTACTACTGCTTAGATATACGTGAAATCAATATCTACCATGAAACATATATTCTGTTTGTGTTCCTCTATCAAATTTTCAAGAATCCTTGTTCTAGTTTGCAACATTTCCTTAATGGTTTTGAAATACTCATGCATTACATTATCAAAATTTGTTCCTAGTGATTCTATGAATTCACCTATTTGAATGGTTATAGGTCTGCTTGTGTCCCATACAACTTTTTCTATTAAAGGAAAGTATTCTTCAAAGTAAAAGAATATGCACATTATGAGGGAACCAAACTTACAAGTGTTTGTTCTTGAAGATCTTATAGTGCACATGTTATCCTCCAGTTGATGTAACATAATCTCTGCAAGATCCATCTTCTTTCCTTGTTTGATGATTTTGTATGTTGTGCTCATAGCAGTGCTTGATATGCTATTCATTCTGCTTGCCTGGAATATTTTATATCCTATCACACATGCACCAAACTTGAGTTCTATGTTGGTGATAGTGTTGACCTTGAGAGCTCTTTTGTCTGATTTAGCACCAGTCAGTTTTTCCACTTCCTTTAGGGATGGGTGCTTAAGAGCTTGTGGTTTATCGGTCGTAGGATAACCAGTAACTACATGAATAACATCCTTTGTTATTGGTTTTGGCTTATTAAGCCATAGAGTCTTGTTGTGCATTCTGCTGAGAATAATCTTTATCCATTCTCTTTTGAAAACTTTGGGAAAATGCAGTGCATTCATGAGTCCTTTCACTTCTAGATGCTTGTGCTCATCTTTGAGTTTTCCAGCTTCATCACATAGTGCCTTGTAGGCATTATCTAGGTCTAGATCTCCTATTTCTTAGAGCTTGTAGTGTATATAGGACCTTACGTCCTCTACCAGCAAAACCCTAGGTGGGATTCTGGAAAATGCTTTGAAATCATCAGGTTGTGATGCTATTTTTGGGTGCAGCTTGTATTTGGGTTCAACACAAGAGCCTCTACTTACAAGTTTGAATGTTTTCTTCTTATCTTCCTTAATCTTTTCAACTCTAGAAGTTGATGCCACCACGTTTTAGAAATTTAGGGTTTTTCATAAATCAAACAGTGTGGTCAGTGAATGTGGTTACTTACTGAATCTTTGTGATTGCCTATGAATCCTTTGAGAAGTGTTGAGTCTTTTTTGAGGTCGCTTTTCAATTTTCTTTGAAATCGCTCTGCTCTGCTCGAAAATTGTGAGTGCAAAAATGATTTCACCCGTCGGGCTTTTATAACTTTTGTGGCCTAAGTTGTCATTAATGCTCACCAACTCATCATTTTACAAAGACTGAGTTCATTGGTAGAGGCATTCATATACATCTTTGGTGTTTGTGCAAAGCATTGGGGTTGCTACCAGCTTTGGTGACTTCACCGATGATGGTCGGTAAAGTGGCGTAGACAACTTTCATTGCCTCAAGGTTCAGTGATGTCCATCAGTTTACACTTAGCAACTTGGCATTTATGTAATGATCGATACATTCCGGTAAGTAGTGATAAATTTTCTTTGTGTGTTCACCGATGTAGATTTGAACCCAAAAATTGATGGTTTTTGTGCATTTTAGTTGGATGTCATGATGCCACCAGATCCATTGGATGGGGTGTCACCATTTGTATTGCTTGTTCCAGCACCTTCAGTGTTTGTGGCTTTTACCCACATCTTTTTTCTCATTCTCTTGATGTCATCAATGGTATTTCCATTGGGATGAGTACTTGTATCTATCAGTCGGTCTTTGCAATCTTTTATCACATGTCCAACCTTATGACAGTGTAAACATGTCATACTTGGATTGGTCCAACCTCTTGACCTTCTGGTCCACTTTCTCATATAGTTGGCATCAATATGACCATACATTCCACATGCTGTGTAGTTTACCCATGTGTTATAGTCCCAAACATATGAGTTACCTACTCTGGTTAGTTTGTAGCTATTGTCAGGTTCTTTTGGTGTCCATGCCTTTTGTTCTTTTTCCAGCACTTCTCATGTGTATGCCCATTCATCTTGTAGGTAGGACAATACTTGTCCATGTAGGTTTTCCTTTTTGGATTTGTCACTTTGGATCTGCACTCATGTGCCTTGTGTCCTTTCTTTTAACATTTATAACAATTACTAATGAAAGTAGATTGTGCTTGAGGAATGCCTTTCTTTTTTCTTCTACAAATGGTTGAGGTGTGGCCGAGTTTTCCACAGTGATTGCATGACAGCTTCTTGGATCTTGGGGTTGTGAAAGCATTCCTTTGATCTGGTTGATTAGAAGATTCACCATTCTTGTTGTACCCTAATCCTGTGTAGTTGTTGACTCTTCTATGTCCATCAAGAAAATCATCCATCCTTTTGTTGCTATCTTCAGCTTTCTTGATCAATTCATTGTGTTGATTCTGGACTTTGATTTCATGCTTCAATTTTTCAATCTCTTCTCTTAGCTCACCAATAGACTGTATTCTTTCAATGAGTTCTATATTTAGTCTGTTTGCCTCTTGACTCATAAGAATAATCTGATTGGTAATCTCATGGTGATGCTCATAAAGTCTTTGAATTTCTGATTCTTTCTCTTGCAGCTTCTCTATTATTTTTCTCCTATCATCAATGGCTAGTGTTCTTTCATTTTCATATTTTCTTGCATCATTCATGACATCAATCATTTTCACCATTTGAGTCTCTTGACCGATTTGTAGCATTCTCAATTTCTCGGTCAGATGTTGATTGGCCTCATGTAGACTTGTGATCTTTTCATCTGATTGGTCTGATGCATTACTTGATGTTTATTCTACCGAATCAAAGTAATCTTGTATTTCTAATTCTTTGTAGTCCTTCTCATCCAGCCTAGTTGCCATAATCTTTCTTTCATCAAGAAGTTTTCTCAAGTTGATTCTCGCCTCTTTATACTACTCATAGTTTATCTCCATCTGTAATTGCTCATTTTCAATAGTCATGTCCAGTCTGTACTTTTCTATTGCTCTGATCTTTTCTCTTAAGTCTTTAAGCTTTTCAAGAAAGAGACTTAGCTCTAATACCAATTATTGGAATTATATTGTGAATGATGTACTAAGAGGGTAGGGGTGAATCAGTACCTCTAAAACTTTTCTTTGTTAGTCCATTAACCCTTAGTCATTAGTTTGTAAATTCTCTTATCTAACTGTTTATCTTTCTTTATGCATATGCAATCATAACATAAGTTCTTTAATATGTAACCATACAAGAAACATTCATGAAAATAGATAACACATAACACAAGATATGGTAATGCAAAAAAATCCTTTTAGGAAGTAAAAATTGTGGTGGGGATTGTTACCCACAAGATTTCACTATCTACAGATAAGAAGGGACTAGTAAAGGCTTACAATTGGTCACTTTTGATGATCTACCCTATTAGGAGTATTACAGTGGAGACCTATTAAGATCTACTTTGTTTGAAGCTTTAGCAACACTATTAAGTGTGCACTCTGTTAAGAGATTTGTAAAGAACTGTTAAGTCCACCTTCTACAAAAGGATTTTAGATGTGATGCACTTGTTAGAATGTAACTACATAAGTCTTTGATCCGATGATGTATGCAATCTCTAATTTTTGATAATAGATCCAATAAAGCTTCCTATGTATGAGTAATCATCTTTTCATGATTGAATAATACCTTTCTCTGCATGTCGGTAGCCTTTGTGTGTTCTTGATAACTGGTGTGATCTTTTTTTGAACTTTGCATAAATTCTGCCTTCTACTCCTTAGATTCTCTTTGTGGCTATCAACAACAATGAATCCATAATTCATAATTGATTGAACATCTATTTATACTAGTTTCTAGCTCTATTCTTGATTCACGCTTCACAAGTTAACTCTATATCCAAGGTTTACAACTTGACCTTGATCTTTAGTTAGATATGTTTTAGATCTGTTAGGATGCTTTAAAACATTTACATTATGCTTGCTTGACCCTCAAGTACTGATTTAAAACAAATTAAAACTCTATAAATAGAATTACAATGCTTTATCTGACGTGCAAAAGTCAGATCCACTATTTGTGGGTTCTCTAACTGACTATCGGTTCTAATGGTTGGGCTGCTCTGTCAGTCTGTCAGTTTTCTTTTCCGTCGGTGTTCATTTCTTGAACTGTTCATCGGGTATGCCTTTTCTACTCCGTTGGTTTTGTTCTCAAAACTGTATCATCGGTGATGATCTTTGTGTTATGTTATTGACCCATCGGTGATGTCCTGTTTACTTTTTCGGTACAACAGTTGTCAGTGCTCGTCGGTCAATTCCATACTTAGCATTTTCTCATGATATTTTGTGCTATCAGGTATGCTTGCTGTCCGTCAGTTATGGTTGCTGTCCATCGGTTATGCTTGTACCGATGACCTTTATCATGTTTTTCATTTTAAGTATACTAATGGCAAAACTTAATGTCATCAATATATACACACACACATACACATATGTATATGTGTGTGTGTGTGTGTGTGTGTGTGTGAGTGTTTTCGCTCATCTCGATGATGCAGGGTTGCATGTACCAAGCATCGACTCCACCTAGATACACAAGTCTGAGCATGCCTTTAAAATCCTTTAAAGTTGTTGATTATGGAGATAGTACCAAGGTCCTTGCACAAGCCTCCCTTTTTCCATTATTCAATCTAGGAACATTGGGGTTCCTACTTTGTCAGTCGACTATCGGGGTGAATAACTTGATCCACCTCATCCAGTTGGCCATTGTTGTGGATAGTTCCTTATGGTCACTTACATTCTTTTGGTTGTATGATTTGTTTGATCATTTCATTTATTTCTACTCATGATAATTCTCAGATGATCTTTGCTATAATGTTCCAGGGTTTCATGTTTGGTTAGGAGTTTGGATTGACTTGCCTTATTGACTATGGTTGACCTTGTTTGACCTTGTGGTTTTCTCTATGTGTTTTAGTTTATTGTTATGGCCTATTTGGATGGTTATATTTAATTTAAAACATGTGATTTTATTCTATCTGAGTGTTATATCTTATAGTAAGTATAAACACGTAATAATATTAATGTTGTGAGCTATTACTTCATAATTACACAGATTTTATTGTTTGGTATTTGACGTGCACACACACACACACACACACACACAAGTTATGTGTGATTATATTTGCATGATTATGGATATTGTTTATAATGTATATTTTGGGACTAAGGTAAGTATAGTATTGTTAATAATTAAATATTACTTAATGCGAGGTTTAATATTCTTAATTACTAATTATTAATAATATGGATAGGTTACATATTAATTATATCTTCTATGCAACATATTGTGAGAATAATAAATGTGTATTAATGATTATAAAGTATCCATTATAGTTATATTTATGTACTATATAGTTGTGAGAGTATAATTATATTGAGTTATTTAATTATGCCCTTTAGTTAAGAGTTACCTGGGGGTTGGTTACCTTTGGGAAATCTATTTATATGGATTCTCTTTTAATTTTGAGGGGGGAGATTGGCTGAAACCTTGAGGAGAGCTTGGTTGTACTTTTCATGCAGCTTTTGGAGAAAAAACTTATGATATGTGAGGGAGAGTTTGTGA
The DNA here is from genome assembly GCA_018584345.1 of Thuja plicata. NCBI lineage: Eukaryota > Viridiplantae > Streptophyta > Pinopsida > Cupressales > Cupressaceae > Thuja > Thuja plicata. The sequence goes on along the minus strand of MU225608.1, from coordinate 1,608,630 downwards.
GCACAATTCTTTAAGGATTCATAAGTTTCCTTGATTTTGGAGAGAGAGGTATACATGATGGTTTCAAGGGTTGAGAGAGGTATTTTTTTTTGTATAATTGGCTCTTATTCTTCCATAGAGAATTCTGAAAGTGGAGAGGGTTTGAATGATGCATCTCAATTTTGGATTTGTCTTCCTCTTTTGTCTCCTTCCTCCTTCGGTCGAATCTTCATAGGACTTGAGGTATGAATTGAATTTTTTGGTTGAATTATTTATCTGATAAAATATGGATATATTTATATGCTCTCATGATGTATTATATGTTTACTTTTCATTTCTAGAGTTATTTAAAAATTTTGAGTTCTTTTTTGAAAATTGTCATGTGTTTTCCTAGGGTTTTTAGCAAACCATTTTTGGATATCTATTATTTAAATAATATAAATTTAGTCTATAGTTTTTATTGGTTAATTTTATAGAAGGAAAATTCACAGATATGAAATGGGTATCTCTCAGATTTCCTTTTAGGGTTGAATTATTGCCATATTATTGATATTTTGTCATACTATTCCTGTCCATTCTTTGTTCCGATTTTTTTGTCAAATGTATTCATATGGTACAGGTTGATATGGTCATATAAAAATATAAATTTGATATTAGAGATGTTCCTCTATGTTATTTTTCATTTCCTATAGTTTTGGAGTTTTTTTAATTATGTTTTGTGAAAATTACAACCATTTTAGTGAAGGCAGGTTTTAACCCTAACTAGGATTTTCTATTTTAGAACAGAAGCCATAAATTTCTTTCCTATCATTGAATCATCATATAAATTGGATATAAAGTCTATAATGATATTTTATTGATTCTCACAAAAGAGATTGTATTAATTATTTATTTTGTGGAAGTTATGAATTACTATTAATTGATGACTATTCTTGGCATTTAACCTTTGTTTGATATAAACTAATTTTTGGAAGTTGTCAAGTGTTAGAGGTTTGTAAGTTACTAGAGACATTTAGGATATATATTTTTTTTAGTTGGACCTTTATTACACTAAATATGGTTTTTATATCTTTATTGATGCATTTTGGATACCTTCTTTTGTATTTGAGAACAGTTATGATAAGGCTAGGGTTTAGAATCATCCTATGGACGTGGGGTCATAGGAGTGTTCCTAAACCTATGTTATGGATGAATTGATATTTATTGTGTTAACTAAGCATCTTGGAGAGTATGTTGAGTAGGGTAACTAGGTACCATAGGTTGGTGGCTCACCATAGGTGTCAGGGCCCAAAGTGGTCGCTAGGAAATCATATGGGTGGGTTCTTAATCAAGTGATAACCATAAAATAAACTTGGGTTATGGGTGGGTTTAAACATAACAAAAGATAAATGATATAATGGTCCACATAGACCTTTTGGAGTACCAGGGCCATGTGTACTGCTATGAAGGATCTCGGTTAGGGGGTATTAGGGTCCATGGCTACTAGGAAGGATCCCAAAATAAAAGGCTATGTGATGACACTCACCTAGTTGGTATGCTAGAACCCTTACTCATGTATTGTGATGTTTTGGTATTTGTTCATGTGATATGTTTGTCCCTTTTCCTTGATGGTTGTTTGGGGAAAGGATATTTCTTAAGCCTTATAATTACTTAGAGCTTGCAGGAACCTTGGTGTTGTCTCTTAACTCGGGGGAGTGGAACCTTGTGGTTCCACATGGCTGGGTGGATAATTTATCAAGGTACTTTTTGTGATCTCATGGATGATCCTTGTACATGTCTCTTTCCAGATTATTTGCTAAAGACTTTATATTCAAGTATATTATTTTATGTTTAGAGGTACTAATGTATATGTATCCATGTAATTGTAAAGGAGTCATAAGTACATGGCATACTGATGTATTTTGATATAATTCCATTTCAAAGAAATATGAAGGGGGAAAGGGTAGTTCTAGGAAGAAAGAAAGGGGAAAGTGAGCATGTTGTATTATATTAGAGAATTTAAGAGATTTTATTGCAATAATGGTATTTCTTTAAAATATCCCTTTATGTTGATGGCTAAAAGGAAAATAAACCTAGGAATAGTTATGCTCTGATGTATCTAAGTGAATGATAGAAAGGAAAGAAAATCTTATCTTTTAACTTAATGTTCAAATGAAGTATTTTGAATGATAACTTATACTTGTAATCAATGGGTAGTTATGATGCGATGGATGAAGATACTAACTTGAAACTATTGATCAATGACTGATTTATGTTTACTTAATGCATTTAAAATGAGTGTAGAGTAATAAGAAAATGCATGCCTTAATGCATGTTTATATCTACCCTAATGTTTAAATAAAAATAATATAAATCGTAGAGTAGTAGAGGTTATGAATTCGATGATTAATTTTGAAGTAATGGCTTGAGTTGATAATTATAATAATGATAGTTGATTGACTAAAGTTTAACTAAGATAAGAACATTAAAATGATCATAGACTAATAAAGATCACAATTCAATATTTATCTTTATGGATGTAAACAGGTTGAGGATGTTACTTTAGTAGTGACATTAGGGAACCTATGAGGACTTAGGATGGTTAGTAATATTGCATTTGAGTTTCGTAAACAAGTGTTTATTTATGTATTATAAACAATGCATATCTCACCGGTAAAAAAAAATTACTTGCATCTTTAGTAGTTAGATGGCTTGTTCTCTTGGGTTCCCTGGCGGGGCATTACATCTGGTATCAGAGCCCTAGGTTTTCACACTGGAAACTCTGGGACTCACAGTTGGCCTATACATAACACTTAATGTCTTGTGTTTCTTGTTTTGATGTTTTACTTATGTTAGTAAACATGAATCCTAGACATGAAAGCTATGTTTTCTGTATTCCTATTATATCTTTTTACTAGAGTACACATTTTCTTCAAGAAATTATTTGTCTTATATCAATTAATTATTATTTTTTTTTCATTTTGGGATCCATGTGGTTCAAATATATGTATTTATAAAATGGTAATGAATTCCTAATACTTGGGTATCATCTTCTTACTGTTAAAAGTAATCATATTCCTAGAAAATCTCAAAAGCATTAAGGTGTAACATAAGAAATGGAAGTCACCAAAATGTAAAGGGTAAATAATGTGTGATATATATATATATATATGTATATATATATATATATATATATATATATATATATATTGAATGTGATGTAGGAATAGTGGAGAAGGTAAGATTATCCTCTTAATCACAAATTTCATAAATGGAAGATCCAAATTGATTAACCCCAAAGGAAGGATCAATGCATAAATGAATCAACCTATTAAGGATATAGATAAAGAGAAAAACCCTAACTTCTGTTTTATAGAAGAGTGTGTGTAATAGATTTAGGAAGATTAAAACTTTAATTGAAATGAATTGAAGACAAGTACTAACCTCAAAATGCAACAGATCTGAAGAATGCTATTTTTGGGTGTCTGCACTGAGTTTCTAGAAATTATGCAACCAGATCTGGAATAGAAACACAAAGATGAAGAAAACCTAGAAATCTTTTCTGAATCTGGCTCAAGTCTGATTTATACCCAAAATTTCCAATTTTGACCCAGAACAGAATGTCGATTCTGACCCAGAATGTTTGATTTTGACCTGCAAAGTCTGACAAAAAATCTATTTCCAGATCCTGATAGTTTGCTAAAAAGGGTATCCGAATCTGCACTCCAATTTGGTGTTCTGAACCTGTCCTTGCAAGAAAAATTGTTTATTTGTTGTGGGGAGGGGTTTTCCTTAGTCAAACCCCAGTTTTGGAATTAACCTTATAATTGAATTGAAATTACATAAGTAAACAAAGTAAATGAATAATTTTACCTTGCTTGTATAGAAATCCTTGTGGCAGATTCGAATCCATGGATCCACAAGCATGTATGCTCCAAAAGAATGTTGGATGCAGGATGTCTCAAATCAATTGATTGTAGATCTTCAACACCAATCTTGAATGGATATTTGAATAGGAAAAGGCTTGGAGGAATGTGGATGGAGAAATCTTCAACAAGAGGGCTCCATAGAGCTTGAATCCTTCAATGGCTACCAATGGATCTCCTTAATGAATTGAGTGCTTGAATATATTTGAATCCTTGAGTGCTTGAGATTAGAGGCTTTCTTCAATAGATCATGCATAGAGTTTTCTTAGATGGTTCGTGCTTATGCTTCAAGTCTTAGAGAAAATGAGAGGAGAAGGCTTCCTTATATATGAATCTAGGGCACAATCTTCTAGAAAGGCCTACATAGGAGAATTAAATTTTAATTAGATCTATATCCCTAGAAGTTGACCTATATTAAATATAATTTCAAGATTCATTGCTCCAAAGATTGAAACAGCTGACCTGAAAGCGGGAATTAAACCTTTCTGAAGCCCAACATCTGTAAACCCTAAAAACATGAAATCTGGACCCTAGTTTAGAATTGAGGCTGATTTTGACCTAGGTTAGGGTTGAGGTTGACCTTGACCTAGGTCAAGGTTGAGGTCTACCTTCACCTAGAAAGGTTGATTTTGATCCTGAGGTCAAAAATATCAGGTTTTTAGTTTAGGATGCCAGAAATAGGCTGCAGAAAAGTGGGAAATGGGGCAAAATAGGGGGAAAATCTAGATCTAAGTCAGAGACCCCATTCAAGGAGCTTGAAATGACCAAAATACACTTACTCAGAGGGCTAAACTAGTCTACAATGGAAGTGCTTCCATTTTCCTACTATACATTTAGCTCCCACTTTAGCAAGAGTATGGACTCGATGCAAACTCTTGGTAAAGGACATCATGAAGAAAAGATAATCTTATTGAAATAAAAAGGGACAAAGGAATCCTCAAACCCCTATGGACTTAAGTCTTTATCAACCCTAAGATCACGATAAGAGAGATATCACTAGTTAAAGATAAAGAGAGAGAGGGTGTGATTACCTCGCCCAATGAGAACTTATGTCCCATTGTGAACCACACAAGGAAACAATGCAACTAGAAAGATGGATTCAAACCACCTAGTGAATATGGCTACTCACTAGTCAACCCATCAGGGAGATCCAGTCTTAAGGACACCTTTCAACTTTAAGGGATCAAAATATTGTAAATTGAAACTGGAGGGATCAAGAGATCTGTATAAATTTAAACTGGAGGGATCAAGAGATCCTATAAGGTAAAAATCCATGCTTTAAGGATTAGTCTTTAATCCATAAAGGGAAAAAGATTTAAGTTTGAAAATATTTTGAACGTGCGTGTGTGCAAAAAGTGAGTAGAGAATATGCCCCCACGTTAAAGTCATTGCTAACACTTTAACAAGAGCAATGGATTTAACACAAACATAAACAACTCTACTGATTATGTTTCCACTATGAGATGCCCCCAAACAAAGACAAATCAAGGGAAATACCACATAAACATACAAAGAACACAAAAGGGATCTACCTAATGTGGGTTCAGTATGATTATAAGATAATATGTATATATAGATATGATATAAATGAATTGACATCATTCCCCAAAGAAATTAGAACTACAATCACAAGGGAGGAAAGAAGACACAAGAGTTACAAAGAAGAGTCTTTTCAGACCACAACATGGAGACCATGTCGCAGATCCAAGCGGACTACACAAGGAAAATATTTACAAACAATAGCACTAGTACAATATAACATGAAAACAACATATATAAGAATAGAGATACATATAGAGGAATTTTACAATAGGATTGATTCCTTTATCACCTTGCACCAACAAAGTAACAAGGGTCATATAAAAGAATATAACAAACATTTAGAAAACACATTACGGGAGAAGCACAATACAACAGGCAAACACAAAAAGGGCTACCATGAAGGACAAGCCAATCAAGTGCATTGCCTACTCTCCCTATCTTGGTTTATATCATTTAGGGAAGGTGGGAAACTCACAAGAGGGTCTATATCCAACACACTAGGAATAATAGCCAGTTCCAAACAAGGTTCCTCTTGAGAATTGTGATGTTTGATACTAGGTGTAATTATCAGTTGTGTGGAAAGCATATGAGGTAAATCAATATCAAGATCAATAGTCTCATATTCATCACCAAGATTGATAGGATCATCAAGAGTATCTTTCTCATGAAGATTAATCAAAATAGAATCTAATATGAGAATATTATCATGATAATCATTCATCTTAAAAAAATTATTAACATTAACTTCCTCCAACACATCAGGCATAGGTTGGTCAAAAGAAGGTAATTAATTTGGAAGAACAGAGGCACGGGCCCTAGCTTTAGCCCTATGCTTCTTACAACATTCATTAGCAGATCGGTTACGCTTTTCTTTGTTTGAAACATGTTGAGTGTTAGTAATAATTGAGAGGGGGGGGGTGAATTAGTGGCCTCAAAAATTAATCCTTAAGTCAACCCTTAAAACTTACAACCATAAATTAAGTCTCAAGTTATCTTCTATCCTACAAGATGTATGCCTTGAAATACTTTAATCAATTTTCTACTTGTCGGATTACTTTGCTAATCTCTCTTCTGTATGATTACCAATAAGCAATTAACTATTTACCAAAACATAGTCAATATGTAGAGTATACCGATCAATCTAAAAATTCATATGTGAAATGTAAAATAGTAAAGTAATAAACCATAAACACATAACACAATGATTTTAACGTGGAAACACTATTAAGGGAAAAACCACTGGGACCGGTACCCTAAATTTTCACTCTTCTGAAGTGAGCCCTGTTAAGAGCCAACCCTGTTAAAGGTTACAAATACACTGTTAGGTGTGACCTTGTTAGAGGATTTAGAAATAGTTTGTCAACTAGTATCTAACATCTAATGCTACCATCCTTGATCAAACTCTCACTTGGCCTATCAATAGGTATCTGACATATCCAATGCTACTTTTGTGATCAAACTTTTTGATACTCCTTGGGATGTATCTCAATTGAAAAAGACTTTTAAGTCCTGCTCAGTCAAGAGGCTTTATGCTTCAATGGTTATACTAAAACACTAATGATCTGTTCATACATACAACTTAATTTCAGATTTTTAGATCTATTGTAAGTCCATTATCTCTTTGATCATTATAATCATTTATACCTTTGCTCCATAATGTTCTGCTCTGTGATGCTTGTCTCACTGTTCATCGGTGTCTACAAAATCTAGCTCTTTCCTTAGCTTGTTGATTAGGACTAAATGAAGACTTTCTTCTACTTCATATTTTCTTTAGCATCTTTCCTCTTCTCTTGTTCACCCCATAATTCGTAATGAATTAGGTTTGTCTCTATATAGACATGATTTCCCCTTTTCTTGGCTTTCTTGATTCTTGGTGTGTTCCACAATTCTCACCAATAGATTTAAATAAAAATCCTTATTTATCTCAAAGAGATCTTCTTGCCAATTGGACAGATCAACTTTAAATCACCTACTTATCTCTGGCTTTATCTGGATGATTAAAACAATGATAAGTATCCGTTAATTCTATCTTTAGCTTCTTGACAGCTAAGCATTTTGTCATTTTTTGAACTCTCTGTTCTATCAGTCAACACTTCAGCTAGTCATTGATGATAACTGAATATTTCGTCAGTGTGACTTCAGTTGTCATCAGGATCTCTGTCCTTGTCTTTTCCATCGGGAAACACTGAAATTCTTTCTGTAGGGTTACTCTGTGTTTTGCTCATCGGGAAACACTGTAACTCTGCTCATCGGTAATGTTGTGCATTAGCTCATTGGGTAACACTATGACTTTTCTCTTTTACTTTGACCGTCGGTGTGCACTCTATCGGTGTATGCAGTCACTTAGTGAATACTTGACTTGTATGCATTACTAATAGCATAGTCTTGATTCATCGGTTCTTTGAAGTCTTTAGCAGTATTTCTATGACCATACAAATTATATCAAATTGACATTAATGACAATACAATACATTAACTGATTTAATGCCTTGCATGATCATCAACTTAATATCTTCAAACATTCAATCAGTTACATGTCATCAATCTCTCCCTTTGGCATTGATGGAAAGATACTACATTATCATACTATACTATTACTAATACAATATGAAATATATAGTTTCATCAAGCTTTCCTAATGTAACTATTACAAATGTCTAGCTATCGGTAAGCTCGTATAGCTTTGATTTGATTCTTGCAGCTTTATTTCTTTTCTTCAATCCCTTCACTGGATAGATGTAGAATCTTTACTTCTCTGATGTGATGTGTTCTCCTTCTGTGTCAAACTCTCTCCCTTTGACTATTTTCCTTTCTTGTGATGTCTCTTGTCAGCAGTTCTCTTCCTTTGTGTGTACTCTCCCTTTCTAGTTACATTCTCTCCCTTTGGATACTTTGATGGAAATGATCTCTTCCTAAGATGATAATGGATATAATCTCTCCCTTTGACAACAATGCCAAACAAACATCTTTGCAAACACAGATTTTTGCAAAACAAGTATTTTGACAACAATGTCAAATGGATCATTTCCATCCATAATATATTCCTTGAATTTCCCAATCCATCGGTAATAACTCTGGTGCTTGGAGTAGATAAATACCTTGTTGTGTATAGATGTATCATTGAAGTCCATCTTTCTGCTTGCATCAACATGAATGATATTCTGATAATATACAGGCTGATGCAGCCTTCTAGTCAGCTTACTAACCAATAGACAAGGGTCTGACCCCTAGTCTCTTTCTCAAGTATTCAAATGCATCCTTGGACAGTGGCTTGGTGAAGATATCAGCCAATTGTTCCTTTGATTGCACATACTCAAGTATCACTTCCTTTGGCTGAACTTGTTCTCTCAAACAATGATACTTGATGGCAATATGCTTTGTTTTAGCATGCATGACTGGATTCTTGGAAATGTTTATTGCACTTGTATTATCACAATAGATAATTACTGGTTCTAAAATTTTCATATGCATACCTTCCAGTAAATGTTTGATCCATGTAATATTTGAGCAGTTTGCAGCAGCAACAACATACTCTGCCTCTGTAGTAGATTGAGAGATGCATCCTTGCTTCTTGTTGATCCATGTGACAAGTCTGTCACCCATAAAGAATGCGCATCCAGTTGTGCTCTTTCGGTCATCAAGATTTCTAGCCCAATCAACGTTGGTAAAGACCTTAAGTTCAAATTTGCCTTCTCTTTTGTACCATAAGCCATATTCCTTGATATTCTTTAGATATCTTAGGATTCTTTTCACAATAGTCGTATGTGATTCCCTGGGATTAGCAAAAAATTTAGCAACTATTCCTACTGCATGTGCAATATCTGGTCTAGTATGTACAACATACATGAGTTTTCCAATCATAGATCTGTACAAAGTATGATTTACCTCTGATGACTTGTCTTCCTTTTTTAGTTTGCATCCAGTTGCCATTGTTGTTCCAACTAGTTTGGACTCTTCCATCTTGAATATTTTCAGTACTTCTTTGATGTACTTGGATTGTGTAATGAAAATACCTTCATCTTGTTGCATGATCTGTAGACCAAGAAAGAACTTGATCTCTCCAAA
>MU225608.1:1573504-1590002 GCA_018584345.1 Thuja plicata | reverse complement strand
TATCATTCTCCTTTGGAGTCCATGCTTTGTTATTCTTTTTCCAGCATTCCTTATGTGTATGCCCATTCATCTTGCATGTAGGACAATACTTGTCCATATAGGTTTTTCTCTTTGGATTCATCACTTTAGATCTGCACTCATGTGCCTTGTGTCCTTTGTTTTGACAATTATAACAATTACCAATAAAAGTAGATTGTGCTTGAGAAATACCTTTCATTTTTCTTCTGTAGATGTTTGAGGTGTGGCCTGGTTTTCCACAGTGATTGCATGAAAACTTCTTGGATCTTGGGGTTGTGAAAGCATTCCTCTTATCAGATTGATTAGAGGATTCTCCATTCTTGTTGTACCCTAATCCTATGTAGTTGTTGACTCTTCTTTGTCCATCAAGAAAATCATCCATCCTTCGGTTTCTATCCTCAGCCTTTTTGATTAATTCATTGTGTTGATTCTGGACTTTGATTTCATGCTTCAATTTCTCATTCTCTTCTCTTAGCTCACCTATGATCTGTACTCTTTCAATGAGTTTTTTATTTAATCTGTTTGCTTCTTGGCCCATAAGAATAATTTGGTTGGTGACCTCATGGTGATGCTCAATGAGTCTTTGAATCTCTGATTCTTTCTCTTGTAGTTTTTCTATAATTTTCCTCCTATCATCAATGGCTAGTGTTCTTTCATTTTCAACTTTTCTTGCATCATTCATAACATCAATAATTTTTACCATTTGAGTTTCTTGACCAATTTTTAGCATCTTGATTTGATCTGTCAGATGTAGATTGATCTCCTGTATACTTGTAATTTCTTCAACTGATGCGTTTGAAGCTTTGCTCACTGATGATTCTACTGTTTCAAAGTACTCTTGTCTTTACATTTCTTTGTAGTCTTTCTCATTCAGTCTAGTTTCCATAATCTGTTTTTCATCAAGAAGTTTCCTCAGTTTTATCTTCACCTCCTTATACTGCTCAAAGTTTATTTGCATTTGTAACTGCTCATTCTCAATAGTCATGTCTAGCCTAAACTTGTCCATTGCTCCGATCTTTTCTCTCAAGTCTTTAAGATTTTCAAGAGAGAGACTTAGCTCTGATACCAATTGTTGGAATTATATTGAGATGATATACTGAGAGGGAGGGGTGAATCAATACCTCTAAAACATTTCTTGGTTATCCCATTAACCCTTAGTCATTAGTTTGTAATTTTATCTTATCTAACTGTTCATCTTTCTTTATGCATATGAAATCATATCATACATTATTTTTATATGTAACAATAATAGAAACATTCATGAAAATAGATAACACATGACACAAGATATGATATTGCAAAAAACTCCTGTTAAGGAAGTAAAAACTGCTGTGGGGATTGTTACCCACAAAACTTCACTATCTGCAGATAAGAAGGGGCCGGTTAAGAGATTTGGAAAGAACGGTTAAGTCCACCTTCTACAAAAGGATTTTAGATGTGATGCACTTGTTAGAATGCAACTACATAAGTCTTTGATCTGATGATAAATGCAATCTTCAATTTCTGATAACAAATCCTATAAAGCTTCATACATATTAGTAATCATCCTTCCATGATTGAATAGTACGTTTGTCTGCTCGTTGGTAGCCTCTGTGTGTTCTTGATAACTAATATACTCTATTTCTTATCTTTTTATGAATTCTACCTTCTACTCCTTAGATGCTCTTCGTGGCTATCAATAATAAATAATTCATGTACTCACAATTGAGTATGAGCATCGATTTATACAAATTTAGGTTCAATTCTTGATTCATGCAGTGCAAGTTAACTCTAGATCCAAGGTTTACAACTTGACCTTGATCTTTAGTTAGATATGCTTTGGATCCATTAGGATGCTTTAAAGCATTTACATAAAGCTTGCATGACCATCAAATTTGATTTAAAACAAAACAAAACTCTATAAATAGAATTACATTGCTTTAACCGTCATGTAAAACTCAGATCCACAATTTGCGGGTTCTTGATCTATCTGTCGGTTCTGATGGTCGATTTTCTTGATCATCGGTGTTCCTTTCTTGAACTGGTTGTTGGGTATGCCTTTTCTATTTCTGTTGGGTTAGTTCTGAAAACTGTGTCGCCGGTAATTCTTGTGGTTGCCGGTGATGCTTGTGGTCGCCAGTGATGCTTGTGGTCATTGGTGATGCTTGTCACTTTTATACTTAGCATTTTTCTCAAAATATTTGTTCTGTCGGGTATGCTTGCATTTCACCGATACTGCTTATGGTTCACCGATAATGCTTACTGTCTGCTGGTAATGCTTTCTGTCTATGTTTTTCAGTGAGTATACTAATGGAAAAATAATGTCATCATTCTCTTGTTCACCCCACAATTCTTAATGAATTGGGTTTGTCTCTATATAGACATGATTTCCCCTTTTATTGGCTTTCTTGATTCTTGGCATGTTCCACAATTCTCGCCAATAGATTTAAAGCAAAATCCTTATTTATCTCAAAGAGATCTTCTTGCCAACTAGACAAATCAGCTTTAAATCACTTACTTATCTCTGGCTTTATCTGGATGATTAAAAAAATGATAAGTATCTGTTAATTCTATCTTTAGCTTCTTGACAACTAAGTATTTTGTCATTTTTTGAACTCTCTGTTCTGTCGGTCAACAATTTAGCTAGTCATCAGTGATAACTGACTGTTTTGTCGATGTGAATTTAGTTGTCATCAGGATCTCCATCCTTGTCTTTTCCATCAGGAAACACTGAAATTCTTTTCGTCGGGTTACTCTGTGTTTTGCTCATCGAGCAACACTATAACTCTGCTCATTAGTAATGCTATGCATTAGCTCGTCGGGTAACATTGTGACTCTTCTCTTTTACTCTGACTGTCAGTGTGCACTTTGTCGGTGTATGTAGTCACTTAGTGAATACTTGAATTGTATGCATTACTGATAGCATAGTCTTGATTCATTGGTTCTTTGAAGTCTTTAGCAGTATTTCCATGACCATACATATTATATCAAGTTGACATCAATGACAATACAATACATTAACTAATTTAATGCCTTGCATGATCATCAATTTAATATCTTCAAACATTTAATCAGTTACATGTCATCATTTGAGAACTAGGAGCAACAACTGGTTCTTTCACAGGCTCGAGAGGAGGATTCTCAGTAGGATGAGAAGCAACACTGGGAGGTTGAGTAATAGAGATATCAGTAATGGATAAAGGAGGTATAGAAGGAGTGGGAAAAGGACCATGGTTAAGATCAATCCGAGGCATGCTTAACTCAACAATCTTGCGATGTTTATAGGCTTGATATGAATGAAAAAGGTTATCAGGGCGAGGAGGAGATGAATTAGGTAATGAAGGCCAAAAGAAATCAAGAGTAGCACAATCTCTAGGCCTAGAAGGTTGATACAAATTATGATTAATTGTTTTCACTTCTCCATTATGAATGAACTTAATACACTTATGAATATGAGAAGCAATGACATGCATGGAAGTTAACCAAGGCAAACCAAATTTGACTTGAAACTGATCAGAAGTAGGAACAACAATGAAGGTAGTATCTACAACTTTACCACAAAGTTCAATAGGAAATTTAATAGAACCAAGTGAAGGATAGAGAAAACCATTACAAGTTTGGATCCATGCATCAGATGTATCATAACAATCACGTTGTAGATTTTTCATAAAAAGGTTTTCCTCAGTAATGACATTTATTAAATATGTGGGATCAACAAGACAACCACACATAGGTATCTTAGCAATCTAGCATAAATATAAAGGGGACCATCAGGAGCCTTAATAGTCTCAGAATCATTAAAGGTGATTGAGAGTTCCCTAGGTCATTTATCCTTAGTTTGTTTCTAAGTTTTAGGTGGAACTTGAAGTTTAAGTGGAGGCAAGGGATCTTGAACAATAGGTTGAGATGAAACAACACACTCCACATGATTAACAATGTGATTGAGATCATCCATCTTTGAATCGTAAAAAATATCCATAAAAGATGGTTGAGCAATGGTATTAGTATCATGTGTAGGTAAAGGATTTGTATAAATTTGAAGGTTTTGATTAGGAGGAGAGACAAATTTGTTCACACTACCATCAAAATTATTAATGAATAAAGCATTAGAATCAATTAAGTCTTGAACCTTATGCTTTAGAGAACAATATTTTTTAGTATCATGGCCATTATGTCAATGGTATTGAAAAAAAGCTTTAGGATCAAAGGATTTTGATGCCATCATAGTAGGGAGAAGAGGTCAAATAGGAGGCAAGGTAATCATATTATCACTTAACAACCTACTCATAATAGAATGTAAATATTCAGAGAGAGGAGTAAATGTATGATTCATATGGAAAGCAGTGGATGCAGAAGTGGCATTGTTAGATGTAACAACAACTTGATTAGCAACTACATTCACCTGTTTATTTATCTTGACATAGTTGTTAGGTTTATGAAACTTATTAGGATTAGGAGAAGCATCACTCTTATCAACTGGAATAGGAGCCATTGGAGTGTTTCTCTCAAGTTGAATCACTTGTAATTGATAATGATGAAGTGTTGCACATAGTTGCTGAAAAGAGGTAAATTTAGTAAGCATAATCTTATCTCTAATATCCTTTTGTAAATTTGAAATAAACATATGCTGAATATCAATATCAGGAACATGATAAGAAATCTGAGCATACAAAGGCTTAAATCTACCAATAAAATCAATCAATTCTTCCTTAGTGTTTTGTTTACAATGCATTAAATCAGTTAAGGAAGCTTGCAGACCAATGTTATTTTGAAATTGCTAGATAAAGGTATTAGCAAGTTTAGGAAAATAATCAATAGAATAAGGAGGTAAAGAACAATACCATTGCAAGGCCTTATCAAAAAAATTTCTAGCAAACAACTTAGCTAAAATCCTAAGGTCATGAGCATAATCACTACAAAGGATTTGAAATGTTTAACATGAGTGACATGATCACCCTTACCATTGTAATTCTCAAGATGAGGCATATCGGCTTGCTAAGGGACAATAGCACAAATAATGTCTAAGGATAAAGGACTACCCATGTCACATGTAGGAATGCTAAAATTGGATTGGGTTAAGGATGCAAGTTGTTGTTGTAAAGATGACACCATTTGAGACAAACTAATGATTGTGGAATCATTAGAAGAAATAGGTGGCATAGAAACATTAGGAATACTAGGAAAAGTGTAGGAAGTGACAGGAATGGAAGACACAACCAGTGGAACACTTCAAACCACAGTTGGAAGAGGATTGGAATAAGAAAAAGGAACACTATGGAAAGAAGGTTGTGAGGTAGGTAGAGACACCAGTGGAACACTTACATGATTAGATGGAATTGGAAGAGATGTAGTCATTAAAGGAGGAGTGTAAGTAGGAATGCTAGGTAAAGGAATAGAAGAAGCTTCCCCACTAGTGACAGGAGGAGTGAATCCTAGATCTTAAGCCTCTTGAGCTAAAGGTTTAACATTCAAATGTACAAGATGAGTGATACCACGCAAGAGATTAACACCTTGATAAATATCACGAAGGAATTTCTTAAGAGCCTCTATAGCTTGGATAGAATCTTGATTATGATTTTCTTGAATAATCCATTTTCCTATTTTATCAAGTTTGGTTGAAATTTTTTGGACTTGTTCAGGAGGAACTCTTAAAGCATCAACCTCATCATGAGATGAGTGAGAAGAGTTATGTCCATAGAAGGATTTGAATCATGAGCGGTCAAATTGTCATCCGGGATCCTAAGGAAAGTAGAGTAAGACTCAAGACAAAGGAACCCATAAGTCTACGACTTCTTCTAACTGAGATACTATAAGTAAGACTAGAAGTAGTAAAGCTCATGCACCAATGCAATGCAAATGAACTAATTTAGCAAACACAAGATTTTGATTTTACTTTTTGAAATGTGAATGCAAGAACATAAAAGAAATCTATTCTAATATGCATGCAAGATATAACATAAAAATGTAAATATAACACCAAAAAGAAAGAGTTGTCTATCGTGGGTTTACCAAAATGTAACATAAGAAATAGAAGTCACCAAAATGTAAAGGGTAAATAATGTGTGATGTTTATATATATATATATTGAATGTGATGTAGGAATAGTGGATAAGGTAAGATTGTCCTCTTAATCCCAAATTTCATAAAGGGAAGATCCAAATTGATTAACCCTAAAGGAAGGATCAATGCATAAATGAATCAACCTATTAAGGATAGAGATAAAGAGAAAAACCCCAATTTCAATTTTATAGAAGAGAGTGTGTAATAGATTTAGGAATATTAAAAATTTAATTGATTAAATGAATTGAAGACAAGTACTAAACTCAAAATGAAATAGATCTGAAGAATGCTATTTTTGGGTGTCTGCACTGAGTTTCTAGAAATTCTGCAACCGGATCTGGAACAGAAACACAGAGATGAAGAAAACCTAGAAATATTTTCCGAATCTGGCTTAGGTATGATTTTGACCCAAAATTTTTGATTTTGACCCAGAATCTCCAATTCTGACCCAGAATGTCCAATTCTAACTTGCACGGTCTGACAGAAAATCTATTTCCAGATCCTGATAGTTTTCCAAAAAGGGTATCCGAATCTGCACTCCAATTCGTTGTTTCAAACCTGTCCCTGCAAGAAAAATGGTTTGTTTGTTGGGGGGAGGGGTTTTTCTTAGTCAAACCTTGGTTTTGGAATTAACCTTATAATTGAATTGAAATTACATAAGTAAATAAAGTAAATGAAAAAATTCACCTTGCTTTTATAGAAATCCTTATGGTGGATTCAAATCTGTGGATCCACAAGTATGTATGCTCCAAAAGAATGTAGAATGTAGAATGTAGAATGTAGAATGTTGGATGTAGGATGTCTCAAATCAATTACTTGTATATCTTCAACACCAATCTTGAATGGATCTTTGAATAGGAAAAGGCTTGGAGGAATGTGGATGGAGAAATCTTCAACAAGAGGGCTCCATAGAGCTTGAATCCTTCAATGACTACCAATGGATCTCCTTGATGAATTGAATGCTTGAATGTCTTTGAATGCTTGAATCCTTGAGAGTAGAGGCTTGCTTCAATAGATCATGCATAGAGTTGTCTTAGATGGTTCGTGCTTATGCTTCAAGTCTTAGATAAAATGAGAGGAGAAGGCTTCCTTATATATGAATCTAGGTCACAATCTTCTAGAGATTCCTACATAGGAGAATTAAATTCCAATTAGACCTATATCCCTAGAAGTGGAATTATATTAAACATAATTTTAAGATTCATTGCTTTGAAGACCAAAACAGCTGACCCAGAAGTGGGAATTAAACCATTCCAAAGCCTGACATATAGAAACCCCACAAACATGAAATCTAGACCCTCGGTCAGAATCGAGGTCGATTCTGACCTAGTTCAGGGTTGAGATCTACCTTGAACTAGGTCAAGGTTGAGGTTGAACTTGACCCAGAAAGTTTGATTTTGACCCTGAGGTCAAAAATATTAGGTTTGTAGTTTAGGATGCCAAAAACGGGCCAGAGAAAAGTGGGAAATGGGGAAGAATAGGGGGAAAAGCCAGATCCAAGTCAGAGACCCATTCAAGGCACATGGCATGACCCCAAACCACTTACTTGGAGGGATAAACCATTCTACAATGGAAGTGCTTCCATTTTCTGACTATACATAAGGTAAGTTGTTTTGTAGTTAATCCTATCTCTTGATCTTATCATGTTATCATAAATGCTTGATGAAACAGTGTCCAAGTTTATTTGAAATGTTGTATACTCTACTTTCCTATAAATTCTAGCTGACTTCATGATTTTTTATGTCTAACTATTTATACTAGTTAATGTGAATTTACTGGTGTCACCTTCCTCCCACACTTCCACTTGGTCACCTCCTTCATCCTTTTTGCGTCCTACTTTTGCAAAAAGGTCAATAGATCTGCCACCCCTTCTAAACATTCTGCATGTGACCAACCATTGAATGGGATGACGACTAGATCACTATCAACTACAATTCCTCTTCACCCTTGCCAATGAGTCTCTACAAGACATTGCACATGTGCAAACCAACACCAACCTCCGCCCCCTGATAATGTTTGCCAAACCCCCTACCCATTTGGGTTCCAAGCATGCCT
The DNA here is from genome assembly GCA_018584345.1 of Thuja plicata. Taxonomy (NCBI): domain Eukaryota; kingdom Viridiplantae; phylum Streptophyta; class Pinopsida; order Cupressales; family Cupressaceae; genus Thuja; species Thuja plicata. Next base: position 1,581,890 of record MU225608.1, on the reverse strand, counting down.
AAGCCACACCGAGAACCTCCTTTTTTCAAGAATGAACCATCAAGGCCAAGACTAGAAAGAGGGATGAAATGTTGAGGTTGGTCTTCCACTTGAGATCGGAATCGAGGAACTCCTCCCCCAACATCAACACCATTGCCTCCCAGAACTGAACTTGATCAATTTTGAATACATTCCTCATCCTTAGAATGGAGATGGGGCCTCTAAAACTAGGGAGTTATTTGAGAGATCTTAACCAAAACCCACCAAAATGTAGACCAAGAAAGTGATTTGAGTACCAAAATGCCACAATTCAATTTAAAAGTTGGCTCATGTCACAGAGTCCACCCTGGCACGTGTGAGCTTCCCATTGTCATCACACTCCCTACCATGAGTGAAAACATATCTTTATGCTAATCCCACTTCATACTTCCCACACGCCGCACCCATAGCCCAATCATCCTTCTTGATTGTATAGGGAAAAATATTGTACTTCCTCTGCCACCAAATTCAAAAGCTTCTTCATTACTAAAAAAGGGGTGTTCATCGACTAATTTATCTAAAAATAACAACCATCTGTATCAAAAATTAAGGAACCCAGGAACCTTAGATCTTTAAAAAGCTCAAACTTGTCCACTAATGACCCATTCACCCCTATGTTGGAGAGTTTATCATCAAGTTTGTTTTCCTCCATGAGGACATGTGTCACCTTGAAATCATCAAACTCCCCAAGTAGATCATAGATTCTCCTGATATATTTTTTGAGGTACCAGGTTTCCAACTGTCCTTTGAAAATACTATGCATAGTAAGAAAAGAGTCATCTTTGAGGTGAAGCTTCCTCACCCCTAATTTTTTTCCATCAGGATTGCACCAACCACTGCCAAACATTCAACCTCATTATTAGTACCATCTACCAATCATTTAGCTCCAATCCCTATGACACATCCTTTCTCATAGAGAGCTACAAATCCATCCCCCAATGTGCCCAGGTTTCCTCTTGAGGCCTCGTCAAAATTAACCTTGGTCCAACTAGGCTCAGGTGGCTTCTAACTACATTTGGGATCCTCCTTATTTATAAATTTAGCCCTCTAAAGACCATTAATAGGCCTAAATTTCACAAGAGGCCATGCAAACTGAATCCATGAATCATCCTAACTAAAAGGGATCTTCAAAAAATTGGTTTGAGCAACAACATTCGACACCAGTTCTGATAGAGATCTCACTAATCTCAAGCTAAATCTGGTAAAAGGTTCAGCTTTATCTTGAAAAATCCTCTGGTTACATTCCTTCCATATCTCCCACAAGGTTGTGGAGGGGAGGACATCCCATACCAAGGAGAAATTTGAAGGACCCTTTAGTTTATGCCATAATTCTAGCCATCCTTTCAGACTTGCTGGGATGGGGCCATTCCAATTCATCTTTTGCAACCCAAATCACCACGCCGCCTGGGTAAATTCACACTTCAAAAATAGATGATTGATATTTTCCTCATCCTTCTGGAATAAAACACACCTAAAAGGGCCCACAAACCCCATCCTCATGAGCCTTTAACCTTTTAAAACTCTTCCATTCACCACAAGCCACGTAAAGGCTCCCGCCTTATTACAACAAATCTGACGCTCCCATTCCACCTGTCTAAACTCCTGTCTGAGAAATAAATATCTGATATTTACTGAGTATTACCTATTAGAAGCTACAATTGAAACAATTATTACATTTTAATTGATGTCAAACCTTAACTGGCAAGACAATTTCTATTTAATAAAGTGCTATATCATTTGATTGATGAAGAAGATTTGAAAAGAGGAGATAACAAGAAGACCTAGTGAAATGGTGGAGTTATATGAAACTACAATGGGTACTTTATTAGATTGCACATTGGCAAGGTAATGTGTTGTTTATCTATAAAATTGAGTGAAGAATGGAATTCTAAAAGCTTAGTCTTGACCGAGAAAAAGAGCAAAAGATTAAGGAACTTAAGTTTAAGCAGTTAATGCCAAGTGATGTGAGTGTTGACCGAGTGCCAGTACATGCAAAGAAAATATAGTGTTGACTGAGCATCAATATTTACCGATTTATCTAGTGATATCCAAGTAGAAGAACACAGTGATGACAAAGTGTCACTATTTTACATTTTGTGAAAGATTTGAGATCCCAACCGACATAGTCGAATTCTTGGGATATGTAAAGTGTATTTAAGATAAGGATGAAGATCATGGAGAATTTAATGAGCATTTAATATATGTTTAACCATTTCTATGTATGGATTCAAGAAGGAGTTTTGAGATGCATCTACAAATTAGAAGGAGAATGAGATGTTGGAAGGATTCATTAGATTTAACCAAACCCTAAGATCTACGGTGACGATTAAGAAGAAAAAAAAGATCGAGCTACATGATTAGAGAGGTATAAGATTAACCTAATTGCAGGTTATGTGTGTAGAGGTTGATTAAGTTGATCGGAAAATATAAGAAGGAGGCTGAGAAGATCAGTATAGAACTATGAAGTGGTGATTTCTTGACGGATTTCCAAGCAGATCAAAGAGATAGAGATGAAAATGGAGGACAGTCAGTGAATAAGCATTTGAGAAAAAGTGGATCTGTATTTACAAAGTGAGTTGTATATTTGAGATAAAAAATATTGTTACTTTCTAACCATTGTATCAGTCAAAATCCTTTAATCAAGGTTGACCTAACAATTTGTAAATCCTTTAATCAAGGTGACATTCTAATAGAATGATCTAAGTCCTTTAATAAAGCTCACTTTTAATAGGGTGATTAAATCATTTAACAGGGTCACACCTAACAATGTGTATTGTAACCCTTAACAGGGTTGGCTCCTCACATAGCTCACTTCAAGAGAGTGAAAGATTGGTAGCATGTTATTGGTAGTTTTTCCCATATTGGGTTTCCATGTTAAATCCTGGTGTCTACTTGTGTGAATGTTATTTGATGTGTTTACTGTTAAGAGTTTTATATTCTGCAAGTTGATTAATTTAGGACAATGGACTGCAAGTTTATGTTATTAATCATATGTTATATAGACCGAGTAGATTGTTAAGTAGATATAAGTTGGTTAAAGTGTTTAAAATATCAATTGGTACATTTGGACCTAAGGATAACTGATTCACCCCCCCTCTTAGTTATTCTGAATCATTCTAACAATTGGTATCAGAGTATTGTGGTGCTTGTAAGGAAAAGTTTGAAGGTACTTGAAGCTAAAGATCAAGATGTATAAAAAGGAGGTACTGAGGATGAACAAGGAAAACTTCCCTACATGGAAAATTTTGATGAAGCTACACCTAGCTGGAATTGGAGAAGCAAAAAAGTACTATGTGGAACATGATTACATAATTGTGCCTACATCGTTGAAATCTCAAAAGATGAAATAGAAATAAGAACACAATCAAGCAATGTTGGAGATTGCATCAACCCTAAGTTATCTTGAATTTGAAGATATAAAAGATTGTACTACTACAAAATAAATGTGGGACACATTGGAAACTATCTATGGTGGAGATACAAATGTACTAAGAGTCAAATTTTCAAGCTTGAGAGGTAAGTTTGACGAAATGAGAATGTTAGAAGGTGAAACTATTGTTCAATATTATAGCCGAGTTAAGGAGGTTGTGAATGCTATCAGAGGAGCTAATGGAACTATTGATGATGATACTATTATTAGCAAGGTTTGAGAACCCTACTTCCTATTTATGCTATTAGAATTTTTTCTATACAAGAAATGAGATGTACTCCTGGTAAAAACTTAACTCTAGAAGGTTTAGTTGGTAGACTTACTGCTTTTGAGTTATCAAATTTTGATAATTTCACCCATCACAAGGTTTTTGATAAAGATAAATATAGTTTTTGAATGGTACCCAAAACCCTTTATAGCTTAGAACAAAAGATAAAAATCAACAACCCTTACAAACATCAAAATCCTACTATACAACAAGAAGCAAGACCCCAGCCAACACCGGAAAAAACCAAAAAGAGATACAAAAAGCTGCCAAAAAATAGTTTCCAGCACAACTACCAGTCAAACTACCAACATGAAACAAAAATAGAAACTAATTAATACTTTCAAAGGATATCTCAGCCTCTTTCTGCATATCTTCCATCATATAAATGGAGTCTTTAATGGTTTTTAGCTCCTTAAGCATTTCTAGAACTTTCCTTTTGATGCCGCTTCTTGTTCTAGTTCCTGGGCTCGAGCTCCCAACTTTATCCTCCATAGTGATAGTTGTATTCTCCAACATGTTTCTCTCCAGATAGGCATACAAAGCCTTAAGATTAAGCACAAAGAATTTAATCCCCTCATTTCTATGCTTCAGAATGATGCTAATCATATGCCCATTGTGGCTGATTTTTTCTTTCATATCCTTCAACTTCTCCTCCACCAAAGCAATAATTCTGGCCATTATCTCTTCATTCAAGTTATTATTATTTACCTTCATCAAAATATCCTTTTCCAGCTTATCCAACTTAGCTTTAAAGGGATCCATGTATTCTTCCATCTCCTTCAAGTGCTACTTCATTTCATTCATGCCCTTGCTGATCCACTTCTCCATATTAGCGCCATGATCCTCATTACTCTTGGGGATTCTGTCATCAATGTCAAACCTAACATTTTTTTGATAGCCAATATCCTTTCTCTATTTTTTCCTGTTTCTATCACCAACCCTAAGATTAGGCTGCCTATTCAACTCCTCCTTGTCTTTAACCTCATTAGCTTCTTCTTCTTTCTCCTTCTCTTGATTTTATTCTTCATAAGCCCTATTCTCATCTTCCTCACTCACATGGGTGTCCTCCTCATTCATAGACTCATCCATCTCATTCAAAGGAATCTCCTCCTTATTCCTAGGGTCATCCTCCTCATTCACAGACTCATGCTCCATTATCTTATCCTGTATGTTCTCTTCTTCATTACCCTGAGGGGCTAGGGTTTGGTCTTTAGAATCCTCTTTTCTGTCCATCTTTCTCCTATCCCTCTTCTTCAAGTCCACCTTTTTTATTTCCACCTTTATTTTATTTACATTACCTTTAACCCTTTTAGGAATGGGTTCTGAGATGTTATTACTGGCATAGTCAACAATAAGCAGGATTAACCTTTCATGCAGCACAGGATTACTAGCCTTTTTCCTGTGCTCCATAATGTTGTTGTTCAGAGAACTAAGCAGATAGAAAGGAAATGATATTTTATTATTATGTCTAAAATGATTTACTAAAACAAAGTGAAGATTGTAGATTTTTGAGTAGCGCCCATCTAGAGTAAAATACTCAATCATAACCATCATAATATCAACCCAAAGAATCTTAATCTTCTTTATGTCCACATAATCTCCAGACCCTTTGCTCAGGAGAGCTTCTTCATCTTCAGATTTGGGGAAAATATTGAAAGCTTGTGACCCCATGCATTTGTTGTCCCTATAAAATTTCATACCCTCTGTGGGTAGCCCCGTAATCTCAGAGATAATGTGATGAACTATAACTGATTGAATGTTTGAAGATGTTAAGTTGATGATCATGCAAGGCATTAAATTAGTTAATGTATTGTATTTTCATTGATGTCAACTTAATACAATCTGTATGGTCATGGACATACTACCAAAGACTTCAAAGAACCAATGAATCAAAGGCTATGCTATCAGTAATGCATATAAGTCAAGTATTCACAAAGTGAATGTATACACTGACGGAGTGCACACTGACGGACATAGTAAAAGAGAAAAGTCACAGTGTTACCCGACGAAAAAATGCATAGAATTACTGACGAGAAAAGTTACAGTGTTTCCCGATGAGCAAAGCACATAGTAACCCGATGGATAGAATTATAGTGTTGCCCGACGGACGGAGATCTCGAAGACAACTGAAGTCACACCGACGGAACATTTAGTTATCACCGATGACTAACTGAAGTATTGACCGATAGAATAGAGAGTTCAAAAATGAAAAAATGCTTAGCTGTCAAGAGCTAAAAATAGACTTAACTGATAATTATCATTTTTTTAATCAACAAGATAAAGTAAAGGATTTAAAGCTGCTTTGTCTAGTTGGCAAGAAGATCTCTACGAGATACAACTGGAGTTTTCTTTAAATCTAATTGGTTTAGAATTGTGGATCACGCCAAGATCAAGAAACCCAATAAATAGTGAATCATGTCTATAAAGAGACAACTTAATTCATTCCAAATTGGGGGAAGAAAGAAAAGTGAAAAGAGAATAGATGCTAAAGAGATACTGAAGGAGAAGAAAGTCTTCATTCAGACCTGATCAACAAGCTGAGGAAAAAGCTAGATTCTGTAGACACCGACGAATAGTGAAAAAACATCAGAGAGAAGAACATTGTGGAGCAAAGGTATTGAATTGATTATATTGATCAGAGAGGTAATGCACTTACAATAGATCTAAAAATATGCAATTCAAGTTGTATGTGTGAACAGATCAATTTACTATTTTAGTTTAACCATTGAAGCATCAAGTCTCTTAACCGAGAAAGACTTAAAAGTCTTTTATAATTGAGATACATCCCAAGGAGTATCAAAAATTTTGATCATAGAAAGTAGCATTGGATATGTGCGATACCTATTGATAGGCCAAGTGAGTGTTTGATCAAGGATGGTAGCATTAGATGCCAAATACTAAGTGACAAACCATCTTTTAAATCCTCTAACAAGCTCACACCTAACAGTGTGTTTGTAACCTTTAACAGGGTTGGCTCTTAACCGAGCTCACTTCAGAAGACTAAAAATTTGGGGTACCGGTCCCAGTGGTTTTTCCCTTAACTGGGTTTCCACATTAAAAATCCATGTGTTATGTGATTATGAGTCATTGCTTTATTTTTTTGCATTTCACATAAGCTATTCTGGATTGATCGGTATACACTAGTTATTTATTGAGTTTCAGTAAATAGAAAGACTTCTTATCAGTAAACATATAGAAGAAGGTTTACAAAGCATTTTGACAAGTAGAAATTTGATATAAGTATTTCAAGGCATTCATCTTATAGGACTGAAGATAACTAGAGGTATAATTTGTGGTACTGAGTTTGAAGGGTTGATTTAAGGATTAATTTTTGAGGCCATTGATTTACCCCCTCTCAGTTATTACTAACAATTGGTATCAGAGCGTGTGTGCTTAGAAAGGGAGTTTAACAACTCAAGTTAAAGATCACAAGATGAATAGATGAGATGTGCCATAGTTGAACAAAGACAACCTTACTTCATGGCAAAGAAAAATAAGACTCCACTTATTAGGTATTGGAAATGATGTTACTCAATACTTAGATACTGAATATGTGTTTCGCACAGGAGCACCCATAGTTGAACAAATGAGAGAGAAGCATGATCAAAATTGCATGATGAAAGAGCTTGCTTACTCACTCTCTGATGCTGAAATTGAAGATGCCAAAGCATGAAAAACTTCAAAGCAGATGTGGTAAAAATTGAAGCTTGTACATGGTGGTGATAAAAATGTTTTGAGAGCCAAGGAAGAAATCCTTAGAGGAAAGTTTGATGATCTCATAATGAAATAAGGTAAAAACATCACATAGTACAACATAAGAATCAAAGAGGTAGTCAATGCTATCCGAGGAGTTGGAGGTGTACTAGATGAGGATACATTGGTAAGTAAAATTCTAAGAACCTTGCTACCTACATATGCTATTAGGGCATCTTCCATACAAGAAATGAGAGCAGTAGCAAATAGAAATGCTACTCTAGACAGTTTGAGTGGAAGAATGATTTCATTTGAGGTGAATAATTTTGATAATAGTGTCTTACCAAACATAGAGTCTGCATTCAAATCTTCTTTGAGAATAAGTAAATCAATTCATAAACACACTATGAGAAAAGATAGTGATAGTGAAAGTGAAGAAGAAGATCTTGATGAAATTGAAGCACTTATGGCTAGAAGAACGCAGAGAGGCAAAGGTAAATACAAAGGTAAATTACCACTTGTTTGTTTTAATTGTAAAGAGATTGGACACTTTGCTGCAAGATGTCCTAACAGAAGAAAAGATGATAGAAGTAATGACAAGTCATTTGAAAAGAAGTATGACAGAGGTGATTATAGAAGAAATTGACAATCAGAAAGAAGAGATACCTGAGACTACAAGGACAAAGGAAAGAAGGCCAATTACCTAGATAAATGCAAATATGAAGATACTGACACCAAATATGATGAAGACATCGAGATGGTGTTTGTGACAGTAAAAGATGATTAAGATGATGATGAAGAAAGGTATGTAGAAACTACACTCATATCTAAAGTTATTAAAAATGATGTTTGGATCATAGATAGTGGCTGCACTCACCATATGACCGGTGACAAACAAAAGTTTGAGACTTTTGAATACTATAATGGTGGTTCAGTAAGAATGGGTAATGATACACCTTGTCCAGTTGAAGGTAGAG
>MU225608.1:1544313-1573454 GCA_018584345.1 Thuja plicata | reverse complement strand
TCATAGATAGTGGCTGCACTCACCATATGACCGGTGACAAACAAAAGTTTGAGACTTTTGAATACTATAATGGTGGTTCAGTAAGAATGGGTAATGATACACCTTGTCCAGTTGAAGGTAGAGGAACTATAATGTTGAATAACATGATAAAATGTGAAAATTCTTATTGGGTGAAAGGATTGAATTATAATCTATTGAGTGTTTCTCAGTTGAATAATTTAGGTCACAGAGTAGCATTTGAAAATAACAAGGCAAAGATCTTCAATGAATCATGAAATTTGATTGGTACCGGTGAGCAGACAAAAGGTAACTTATTCTATCTAAATGATACTGAAACCACTTGCTTAATGGCTAGAAACGAAGACATATGGTTGTGGCACAAAATATTGTGTCATGTGAACTTTGATAGCATGATAAAGATAAGCAGAAAGAGAAATATAAGAGGCTTACTGGCGATGATTAAGCCAGACAATATCATGTGCAAAAATTGTCAAAAAGGTAAGATGACAAAGTCTAGATTCAAAAGCAAAACCCATACATCTGATGCCATTCTAGAATTAGTCCATATTGATCTATGTGGACCTATGAGGACAAAGGGTTATTATGGTGATAGATATTTTATTCTCTTTGTTGATGATTAATCTAGAATGATGATAGTCATGTTTCTAAAAGATAAATCTGAAGCATTCAAGATGTTTAAATGGTACAAAGGAATGGTTTAAAAACAAAGTGGTAAAGAATTGAAATGCTTAAGATTAGATAGAGGAGGGGAATTTATTTCAGATGAATTCACTAACTTTTGTAATGAGCATGGAATCAAAAGATAGGTCTCTGCACCGAGAACACCACAACAAAATGGAATTGCTGAAAGAAGGAATAGAACCATAGTTGATTGTGCAAGGAAACTGATGATAGAGAAAGGCATCACCCAAATCTTCTGGAGGGAAGTTGTCAGTACTACTATTTACACATTGAACAAAGTACAATTGAAGAAAGACACCAAGAAGACACCTTATGAGCTATGGTATGGATACACACCCAATGTAAGTTACTTTAAAATTTTTGGCAGTCAATGTTATATCTTAAAAGATGATAGAAATGGAAAGCTTGACTCCAAGAGTGATGATGGAATCTTTCTAGGGTATTCCACCAAGAGAAAGGCTTATAAATGTCTCAATAAAGCCTCTAACAAAATTGTTGAAAGTGCAAATGTAAACATAGATGAATTTTCACAGAAGAATGAAAAGGAAATCACAAAAGAACCAGAGGACTACATGTTTGTTTACAATGATGAACCTAAAAACCTACATGAGCAACAATGTATAGCTCCCAAGCAATAGATCATTGCACCCGAGCATCAGGATACAAATACTAATAATCAGTATATTTCTCAAGATGATGTACCAAGTGATGGAGATCAGAATGAAGGACACAATGATGATCAAGATGATAGACAAAGATATGAACCTGTATTTTCTAGATATGTCAGCAGGAACCATTCACAATACCAGATCATTGGAGATAAGAAGGCTGGTATGAGAACTAGAAGTAAGTCTCTAAACACAAGATGTCTTATTTGTGATTATGAGTAAAAATCTGTCAATGCTGCACTTGATAATAATGAATGGATTAGTTCTATGAATGAGGAGATTGAGAAGATTGAGAAAAGTAAGACATGGACACTTGTACCAAGACCAGATTAAAAGAATGTCATTGGTACAAAATGGATATTCAAGAATAAACTGAATGAGAATGGATAAGTCACCAGAAATAAAGCAAGACTTGTATGCAAGGGGTATGCACAAGAAGAAGGGATTGACTATGGAGAGACCTTTGCACCCATTTCTAGGATAGACGGAGTGAGAATATTACTTTCTTATGCTGCATGTAAAGGATTCAAGGTATATCAAATGGTTGTCAAGTCTACATTCCTAAATGGAATACTTGAGGAAGAGGTATATATTGAGAAACCATAAGGGTTTGTTGATCCAGACAAGAGGGACATGGTATGTAGACTACACAAAGCCTTGTATGGATTGAAACAAGAACCCTGAGCCTGGTATGAAAGAATTCATTCCTATCTCATAAGCATTGGATTTGTAAGGACTAGTGAAAATAGTAATCTTTATTTGAAGGAAGATACTGATTCTAACATTTTGATTGCTGAGATATTTTTTGATGATATCATATTTGGAGGCAATGATATGCTATGCAAATAAATTGCAAATGAAATGAGCAAAGAGTTTGAGATGTCTTTGTTTGGAGAGATCAAGTTCTTTCTTGGTCTACAGATCATGCAATAAGATGAAGGTATTTTCATTACTCAATCCAAATACATCAAGGAAGTGCTAAAAATATTCAAGATGGAAGATTCCAAACTAGTTGGAACACTGATGGAAACTAGATGTAAGCTGACAAAGGAAGACAAGTCATCAGAGGTAAATTAGACTTTGTATAGATCAATGATTGGAAAAATCATGTATGTTGTACATACTAGACCATATATTGCACATGCAATAGGAATAGTTGCAAGATTTTTTGCTAATCCTAGGGAATCACATATGACTGCTATGAAAGGAATCCTAAGATATCTAAAGAATATCAAGGAATATGGCTTATGGTATAGAAGAGAAGGCAAATTTGAACTTAAGGTCTTTACTGATGCTGATTGGGATGGAAATATTGATGACTGAAAGAGAACAATTGGAGGAGCATTCTTTATGGGTGACAGACTTGTCACATGGATCAACAAGAAGCAAGGATGCATCTCTCAGTCTACTACTAAAGTAGAGTATGTTGCTGTTGCTGCAAACTACTCAAATATTGCATGGATCAAACAATTATTGGAATGTATGCATATGAAAATTCTTGAACCAGTAATTATATATTGTGACAATACCAGTGCAATAAACATTTCCAAGAATCCGGTTATGCACACCAAGACAAAGCATATTGTCATCAAGTATCATTATTTAAGAGAACAAGTTCAAGAAAAGGAGGTGATACTTGAGTATGTGCAATCTAAGGAATAATTAGCCAATATCTTAACCAAGCCACTACCCAAGGATGCATTTGAGTACTTGAGAAAGAGACTAGGGGTTAGACCCTTGGCTACTGGTCAGTAAAATGACTAGAAGGCTGCATCAGCCTGCATATTATCTAGATATCATTCATGTTGATGCAAGAAAAGAGATGGAATTCAAAGATAAATCTATACACAACAAGGTATTTATCTACTATGAGCACCAGATTTATTGTATTGCCAATGGATTAGGAAATTCAAGAAGTATATTATGGATATAAAGGATTTGTTTGGCATTACTGTCAAAAATATTTGTTTGGCATTGCTGTCAAAGGGAGAGATTATATCCATTATCACTTCAGGGAGAGATTATATCCATGGGAGAGATTATACATTAGGGAGAGATTATATCCATCACATTTATCCAAAGGGAGAGATGTAATCAGAAAGGGAGAGTACATACAAAGGAAGAGAATTGCTGACAAGAGACATCAAAGGAAAAGAGAACAATGAAAGGGAGAGAGTTTGACACAGGAGAAGAACACGTCACATTAGAAAAAGAAAGATTCAACATCTATCTAGTAAAGGGATTGAAGATAGAGAGAAAGCTACAAGAATCAAATCTAAGTTATATGAACTTACCGAGTACCAGATATTTATATCGGTTATAGTACATAAGATTGGTAGTTTGATGAACTTCAACTATTATATTTCATATTGTATTAGTAGTAATATAGTGTGATAATGTAGTGTGTTGCCATCAATTCCAAAGGGAGAGATTGATGAACTATAACTGATTGAATGTTTGAAGATGTTAAGTTGATGATCATGCAAGGAATTAAATTATTTAATGTATTGTATTGTCATTGATGTCAACTTAATATAATCTATATGGTCATGGACATACTGCCAAAGACTTAAAAGAACTAATGAATCAAAGGCTATGCTATCAGTAATGCATATAAGTCAAGTATTCACAAAGTGACTGTATACACTGATGGAGTGTACACCGACGGGCAAAGTAAAAGAGAAAAGTCACAGTGTTACCCGATGAGCAAATGCACAGCATTACCGATGAGAAAATTTACAGTGTTGCCCGACGAGAAAAGCACAGAGTAACCCGACGGATAGAATTACAGTGTTCCCTGATGGATGGAGATCCCGAAGACAACTGAAGTCACACCGATAGAATAATTAGCTATCACCGATGACTAACTGAAGTATTGGCCGATAGAACAGAGAGTTTAGAAACAACAAAATGCTTAGCTTTCAAGAGCTAAAAATAGACTTAATTGATACTTATCATTGTTTTAATCGACAAGATAAAGTAAAGGATTTAAAGCTTCTTTGTCCAGTTGGAAAGAATATCTCTACGCAATACAATTGGAGTTTTTCTTTAAATCTAATTAGCAAGAATTATGGATCATGCCAAGATCAAGAAAGCCAAGAAATAGTGAATCATGTCTATAAAGAGAAAACCTAATTCATTACGAATTGGGGAAAGAAAGAGAAGTGAAAAGAGAATAGATGCTGAAGAGATACTGAAGGAGAAGAAAGTCTTCATTCATACCTGATCAAAAAGCTGAGGAAAGAGCTAGATTCTACAGACACCAATGAACAGTGAAACAACATCAGAGAGTAGAACATTGTGGAGCAAAGGTATTGAATTGATTATATTGATTAGAGAGGTAATGCACTTACAATAGATCTAAAAATCTATAATTCAAGTTGTATGTGTGAACATATCAATTTATTGTTTCAGTTTAACCATTGAAGCATCAAATCTCTTAACCGAGCAGGACTTAAAAGTCTTTTGTAATTGAGATACATCCCAAGGAGTATCAAAAAGTTTGACCATAGAAAGTAGCATTGGATATGCTCGATACCTATTGATAGGCCAAGTGAGTGTTTGATCAAGGATGGTAGCATTAGATGCCAGATACTAAGTGACAAAATATCTTTTAAATCCTCTAACAAGGTCACACCTAACAGTGTGTTTGTAACCTTTAACAGGGTTGGCTCTTAACCGAGCTCACTTCAGAAGAGTAAAAATTTGGGGTATCAGTTCCAGTGATTTTTCCCTTAACAGGGTTTCCACGTTAAAAATACATGTGTTATGTGTTTATGAGTCATTGCTTTATTGTTTTGCATTTCACATAAGCTATTCTAGATTGATCGGTATACACTAGTTATTTACTGAGTTTTGGTAAATAGAAAGACTGCTTATCGGTAAACATATAGAAGAAGGTTTACAAAGCATTCTGACAAGTAGAAATTTGATATAAGTATTTCAAGGCATTCATCTTATAGGATTGAAGATAAATAGAGGTATAATTTGTGGTACTAAGTTTTAAGGGTTGATTTAAGGATTAATTTTTGAGGCCAGTGATTCACCCCCCGTCTTAGTTATTACTAACATAATGTTCAGCGTAAGCGAGAAGGACTTACCCCACAGATTCACCTTGCCATTTTTCTAGCCATCCACAAATTTTTTAGTAACATCTTTGTCCCAGCCATGCAATTTTTCCATTTATTTTGTCACCCCACTGTGCTTCAGTATTCTCCAAACTTTATTCTTCTATTTCCATTTCGTGCAATTCAGCGGCTCCTTCCTTTTCAAACCACCTCCCATATTCTCAGATAACTTCTGAACTTTACGGATTCGAGCAGGCAAAAACACAAGAGTCTTCTAGTTTCTTTGTTTCAAAATTCAAGAAAATACCCACAATCTATGTGAGGTAATGTTATTCATAATTTTTGCATCCCTCGCCTGACAACTTTCATTAGCCTTAAGCTTAAGTGTCCTGTTCATCATTAATTTTTGTATTAATTGTGCCTTCATTGTGATTAAGCTTATCGTACTTGATAAGACTTAAGATATCAATATTAAGGTCCACTTCCCCTTTCCATGACTGAGTGACATCATTATGAGCCCCCACATTGGCAAAGCCGTCTGCCGGCTTGTTTCCTTCATGGTATACGTGGGAAATATAATTTTTTGGAAACAATTGCAAAGAAGATTTAATTTTATCTATAATATGGGAAATTGTCCACGAGGCCTCATTCTTTCCTTTGATACAATCTATTATGTTTAGGGAATCTCCCTCCAACCATAGCTTCGAATATCCCAACTTTTTAGCCAAAGTCACAACTTGAAGAGCTACCTTATCTTCCGCTACATGGTTAGGCTGGATTCCCAGGGGGCAGCCACAACTCCTAGATAATTTCCAGCCCAGTCTCTGATTAATCCACCCACTCCAGCTCTTCCTAAATTCTCTTTAACTGCACCATCAAAGTTTCCTTTAACCCATCCTATCGGTGGAGCTATCCATATGGAGTTTTCTCTCAATGTTAGGTCTTTATCTTTTTTCCCCTGACTATTCGTGCTAAGAATATCTTTAAATTCCTGAGAAGTATTCTTTAGAGGAGAGTCTCTAGGGAGAGTACCTCTAAAATTTTCCATTAAGCTTCTATAGATTAGGTTTGTAACATTCTTGTAAGGAGTGATTTTTTCTCTGAAAACTCTATTATTTCTCTCCTTCTAGATTCTCCAGGTGAAGTGGGGAAGAAACAACTTCCTGAGAGCTTTAGTATCTTTTCCAATAAAGGGGAAAAATCATTGTTTAACAAGATCCTAAATTTTTTGAGGTTTCACCCATTCCAAGTTGATCTGTTTGAAGATAGAATCCCACACCTTACTAGTATAAGAGCAGTGAATCATCGAGTGATTACTAGTTTCAGCTTCAAAACAACACATGATGCATCTATTGGGCATATTAAATCCCCTTTTGCAAAGATTGTCCACAGTGAGAATTTTGTTTTGAACAAGCAACTAGAAAAACATGTTAATTTTAGGAATAAGCTTATTGTTCCATATCTGAGAGCTGATGGGATGATCTTCCTGAGCATGGAGAAGGGAAGAAGCAAAGGAAATAGAGAATTTAACATTTGCCTCAAGGCCCCAAATCAAAGTGTCTTGTTCATTATCTCTTAAGAACCATTGATTTAGTTGTTTATTAACAATTTTGAGATTATCATCAAAAGAGCCTAAATCTATCTAGTCCTCATTGATCCAATAATCTCAAACAATTTCCCCAATTATCTCTTTGTAGTCCAGAATAGCAGGCATCCATTCCTGATTCTCATTAAGGGCTATTTCCTTCAGCCATTTGTCATTCCAAATCTTTCTTCCATTTCCTAGTTTCCATCTAACCCCTTTTCTAACTAGGTTCTTGCCTTTACAAATACTGTTCCAGATGAAGGATCCTTGGATGTCCAAAAGATTCCTTAAGGTTTCCTTTAAATATTGAAGATGATATTTACTCTTAAGAATAGAGTTCCATTCCTTTTACTCTTCAAAGATTCAACACTGTTTGGCTAGCAGAACCTTTTTAGTATTTCTAATGCTTCTTATTCCAAGCCCTCCAAACTTCCTTGGTTTGTAAACCACATCCCAAGACACAAGGTTAATCCTTTTCTTCTCTTCAACACCAGACCAAAGGAATCTTTTCTAGATTTTTCAATCAAATTAGCATACTTCTAAGGAATTTGGAAGAGACTAAGAGCATAGACTGGAAGGTTTTGAAGGGTAGATTTTAGAAGTTGAACTTTACTAGCTTGGCTCAAAGTAGCTACTTTCCAGCCAGCCATTTTATTGTGAAATCTATCTAGGATTCCATTCTGAAAAGACTCATCAGGTTTTAGACATAAGGGAAGACCCAAATATGAGCCAGGGAACATCCCTATCTTACATCCAAGCATTGCATAAATTTTCCTTTGTCTTTGTTCTGGAGTATTACTAAAGAATAAGGAACTTTTCTCCCAGTTTATAGATTGCCTAGAAGAATTAATATAAATATTCAAATCCTTTTTCATATTCCTAGCTTCTTTCACAGAGGCTTCCCCCATCATGATGGTGTCATCAACAAATTTTTCATGCTAACACTTCTATAAAGCAGAGGAAGCATGGAGGCTAGAGATCTGACCAGTTAGCACCAAGCTATCGATGTATCTCCCAAGGATTTCTGCCATAATTAAAAAAAGGATGGGGGATATAGGGTCTCCTTGTCTCAGACCTCTGGAAGGGTGAAAAAATTTAGACGATCCTCCATTAACAAGAACAAAAGATGACAGTGTGGAAACCAATTGCATTATGAGTCTGACCACATCCTTATCAAAGCCAAAATACCTTAAGATATTTGAAAGAAAAGACCAGTCCAATCTATCATAGGCTTTTGACAGGTCCAGTTTCATCAGAAACCCTTGTTTTTTAGAAGCATGAAGGGAATGAGTGTTCTCATGAAAAAATATTATGGAATCCATGATCTATCTTCCGAGAACAAAACCATTCTATTGAGGAGATATCAGATTAGGCAGGATGCTCAGAATTCTAGAAGTAAGAACCTTAGAAATGATTTTGTACAAATAATTGCAGAGGCTTATAGGTCTAAAGCCATCAACAATATTCGCTCTGGGTTTCTTAGGTATGAGGGCTATAAAAGTGGAGATTATTTCCTTAAGGATATATTTAGTACCAAAGAACTCCTTAACAATAGAACAAACATCTTTACCTATAATGCTCTAAAATGTTTGGAAGAAGAATAGCTGGAACCCATCCCGACCTGGGGATTTTTCTCCTTCAAAGGAAAATAAAACCTTCTTTATTTCAATATCTGAAGGAATGGATTTAAGGAAAGAATTAGTTAGATGATCCACTTTGCTAGGAATCGAAGCAAGTAGTTTTCCTTGATCTTCCATATTAAGGTTTTGGTCCTTGGATAATAGAGTAGAAAATTACTCCAACATTTCTTCCCTTATATCCTCTTCTTTAGATATGATACCTCTAGATGCAGAAAGGGAGTGAATTCTATTTATAGCCTTGTGTTTGAGAGCAGTAAGCTGAAAAAATCTAGTGTTCTTATCTCCCGATTTTAGTCAAAGAGATCTAGATCTCTGCCTCCAAAAATTCTCCTTCTTGGCTATAATATTGTGGAAGTCTGCAAGAACTTGATTCTCTTGGGTTTTCAAACTTTCAGTCGGACCATTTCTTTGAATTTCCTCCTGAATATCTTTCAAATCCATTTGGATTTTATTTTTGGACTAAAAAATATCCCCATAAGCATTCTTGTTCCAATGTTTGACTTTATATTTAACATTAGCCAATTTCTTAACCACTTTGAACATAGCTGAACCTTCCACCTTTATGTTCCACCACTCCCTAGTTTTACTCTCCAAATCAGGAGGGTCAAGCCACATCTTCTCAAATTTGAAAGGCACATTTATTTTGCCAGAGAAAGGACTAACAAAGAAAGATATAGGAAAATGGTCCAACCTAATTCTGGATAGAGAAGTGAGAGCATATAAAAACTTAGTATACTAGTCCAGGGTGATGAGAACTCTATCAAGATTGACTAGGATAAGTTCAGCTCCAACTCTATGATTTGACCAAGTATAATTTATTCCTTCCAGCTCAACATCTAGAAAGCCTTCATTTACTATAAAATACATCAAATCAACCCTGCTTTCCACTTGGGTCATGTTCCCTCCTGATTTATATTCCCACTTCAAATGGGTATTAAAATCCCCCATGATCATATAGTTGTTATCAGTGGAGGTTTCTCTAAAATCATGCAGCTTCTTCCAAAGCTTCAATCTTCTTGATTTTGTATTAGGAGCATAAACATTAATAAGAATCCATGAAAATTTTTCCTTAAGACTCCAAACTTTAACTACAAGAAAGTTTTTCTCTTCTTTTAGAAGTTGGCATTTGAAAAAAGTTTGATTCCAGAAAATAGCCAACCCCCCATAAGCCCCTTCACAACTACTTCCATAACTGCTCCCATTTTTAATCAGTTTTAGTTTCTTTGTCTTTTCTTTTATCATCTTAGTTTCTTGAATCATCAGAATGTCCAGTTTAGAGTCTCTCACTAAATTCCTAACTACATTTTGCTTATGAGGACCATTGAGTCCTCGAATGTTCCAAGAAATAATCTCACCCCTCACAATGTTGATTCTACATTCAAATCACAATTGACTCTTCATAAGACCAAGAAAGGAAAAGAAAGATGTGTGAATAGTGGCAGTGACACTTTTGATGAGGATCTTGATGAACTTATGGCTAGAAGACCACTGAGAGGAAAAGAAAAATTCAAAGGTAAACTTCCTATAATCTATTTTTCATGTAAAAATGTTGGTCATATTGCAACTAGATGCCTTGATAGGAATGACAAGGATGAAAGAAGAGAAATCAAGTACAAAGAAAAAATGGATGACAAAGACTTCAGAAGGTACAAGGAATATAAGGACAAAGGTATGAAATCCTGCTATATTGCTGAAGAAGAAAATGATAGTGAATCTGATAAATCTAATGACCATGATATAAAGGTTGTTTATGTTGCTATGAAAGATGATTATGATAAAGATGAGAAAACTGAACTTATTTCATATATGAGTAAAGGTGATACATGGATAATTGATAGTGGTTGCTCACATCATATGACTAGTGATAAAAGTAAGTTTGAAACCTTAAATCATTACAAAGGTGGTAGTGTTAAGTTTGGTAATGATACACCATGTCTTGTGAAAGGAAAAGGATCAATAAAATTGATTGATAAGATTAGATGTGACAATGCTTATTGGGTTGAAGGACTTAACTATAACTTGTCAAGTGTTTCTTAGTTCAACACTTCTAGATACCGAGTTGAATTCCATCACAAAAAGGCTAAAATATTTGATGCTACTAGTGAACTAATTGGAAGTGGAGAACATAAAAGAGGTAATTTTTTCTATCTATATCTATCTGATGAGACATGTTTGTTTGCACAATGTGATGATGTATGGTTATGCATAAAAGTTTGTGTCATGTGAACTTTGATAATTTGGTAAACATTAGCAAGATGAAAAGAGTAAGAGTGTTACCAAGATTGAAGAAACTTGATAATGTGATGTGTAAGCAATGTCAATTGGGAAAAATGACAAAGTCTAGTTTCAAGAGAAAAACCTATACTTCTGATGATATTTTGGAATTGGTTCATACTGACCTTTGTGGACCTATTGGTGTGCAAAGTACCATGGTGATAAATATTTCATTTTGTTTGTTGATGATTACTCTAGAATGATGACTATGATGTTTCTCAAAGAAGAATCTGATGCCTTTCAGTTATTTAAGTGGTATTTGGAAAAAGTTGAAAAAGAGATAGGTAAGAGCTTGAGATGTCTGAGATTTGACAGAGGAGGAGAGTTTATATCTAACGAGTTCAACTTTTTATTTAATGATAGAGGAATCAAAAGACATATGTCTGCTCCAAGGACTCCCCCACAAAATGGCATAGCTTAAAGAAGGAATATATCAATAATGGATTGTTCTAGAACACCGACGATAGAGAAAAATGTTGCACAAAAATACTAGAGAGAAGTTGTAAGTACAACACTCTATACCTTGAATCGAGTACAAGTCAAGAAAGGTACAAATATTTCACCTTATGAGTTATGGTATGGTTATGCACCTAATGTAAAATACTTTAAAGTATTTGGAAGTAGATTTTATATACTGAAGGACAATAGAAATGGAAAAATTGATGCTAAAAGTGATGAAGGCATATTCCTAGGTTATTCCACTAAGAGCAAAGCGTATAAGTGTTTGAATTCTAACACAAAAAAAGTTGTGGAAAGTGAAAATGTTAGAATTGATGAATATGTAGAAAAGAATGAAGTTTAATGTAAGAAAGAACCTAAAGATTACAAATCTTTTGTATACATGAATGAAGGAGATCCCATCAGTTTACCTGAAATAGAGAAAGAAGCTATCGAGCAACAGAATGATGTTGCCGAGCAACAACAAGAATATGTCGAGTCACAGAAAGAAGTTGTCGAGCAACATGAGGTAACTGCTAAGCAACAGGAGGTAATTACCGAGCAATCAGAATAGGAAGCAAAGACACAACATGAAATTGAAGATAATTTGCAAGATGAATATGAAGAACAACAACAAGAAGAAAGGAAACCATAGCCTACACTAGCAAAATATGTGAGGAGACATCATAAACCAAATCAAATCATTTTGAGAAAATGATTCATAGGTCATGACAAGAAGCAAGTTGAAAAATCAAACATGTTGATTATGTGAATTTGAGCCCAAATCTATGAAAGATGCTTTGGATGGTGGAGATTGGATACAGGCCATGAATGAAGAAATTGCGAAAATAGAGAAGAACAAAACCTAGACACTAGTACCTAAACCAAAGGACAAGAATGTTATTAGAACCAAGTCAGTATTTATAAATAAGTTGAATGAGCATGGAGAAGTCACAAGAAACAAGGCTAGATTGGTATGCAAAGGATATGCACAAGAAGAAGGCATTGACTATTGAGAGACATTTTCCCCATTTGCTAGATTGGAAGGAGTTAGAACTCTACTGGCAAATGCAGCTTACAAAGGATTCAAAGTGTATCAGATAGCTGTCAAATCAGCATCTCTAAATGGAATACTGGAAGAAGAGGTATACATTGAACAAGATGAAGGATTTGTTAATTCAAGCAAGAATAATATGGTTTGTAAGCTGCACAAAGCACTGTATGGATTGAAACAAGCCCCCAGAGCATTATATGAAAGATTACATAATTATTTAGGCAAAATTGGGTTTACAAGGACAAATGACAATGACCTCCTACTGAATGGGGTTGTTTCAAATGTATTCTCTTTATTTGATAATATGTCAGTAGTGTTGGCATTTGTCGAGAATAACAAATGGGTGAACCCTGCTCCTCATATCCCCACTAGGTCTTCTTCGACTGCATCATTGAGGGTCTCTCGGGAGGGGAGACTGCCTAACAAGGGGAAGGGTAAATTAGGTGGTTGTTAGAACAATGCATTTTATGGGTCTATGTATAATGGCTGCCACCATTGTTTTGTGAAAGGGTTTCCATGTCATGGGTTTTGTTTTTTGTGCAGATCTTAGGGTGGAGTGCAAGTTTTTGGTCACTAGTTCTCTTTGTCTGATCAGAAAAGTTGATGTAATATGCATAAATTGTTGGTAGTCTTATGCATTTTGATCTAGGATGGGGGGTTTTCTTCCCTGATTCTTCCCCCCTAGAGCTCTATTGAAGCAATTTTAAATATTAAATATATTATAATGGCTATGCCATTTTTGCCAAAAAAGAAATGACAAATGACAACAATAATCTGTACTTAAAGACTGAAAAGGTAAAGGGATATTGTTAGCTGAAATATTTGTTGATGATATCATATTTGGTGGTTAAGATGCTTTATGGAAAATATTTTCAAATGAAATGTAAATTGAACTTGAGATGTCTATGCTTGGAGAGATCAAAATTTTTGTTGGTTTGCAAGTATATCAGATGAAGAAAGGTATCTACATTACTCAATCTAAGTATATCAAGGAGATACTAAAAAAATTTGGCATGGAGGACTCTAGAATAGTAAGTACACCCATGGCTACTAGAAAAAAACTATCAAAGACTGATGAGACAATAGAAGTAAATCAAACCTTGTATAGGTCAATGATTGGGAAGCTACAATATGTTGTCCATAATAGACCAGATATTGCATTAGAAGTTGGGATTTTTGCAAGCTTTTATGAAAATCCTAAAGATAGTCACATGATGGCAGTGAAAAGGATATTGAGATATTTGAAAGGAACAAAGGATTATGGATTTTATTATAAGAAGAATGAGAAGTTTGAACTGAAATTTTATATTGAAGTAGATTAGGTAGAAAATATTGATGATAGAAAGAGTACAAGTGGTGGCGCATTCTTTCTAGGAAAGAGATTAGTCTCTTGGACAAGAAATAAATAGAATTACATTTCTCAATCTACAACAGAAGGTGAATATGTAGCAACAACAGTTAATTGATCAAACATAGTGTGGATCAAGCAATTGTTGAAAGGTATGAAGGAAGAGATCATTGAGCCAGTTGTTATTTTATATGATAACACAAGTACTATCAATATATCAAAGAATCATGTGATGCACACCAAGACCAAGCATATTGCTATCAAGTATCATTACTTGAGAGAGCTAGTTCAAGACAAAGAAGTAAGATTGGAATATGTGAATACAAAGGAACAATTAGCAGATACATTTACTAAAGCATTACCTAAGGATGCACATGAGTATCTGAGAGCTAAATTAGGGATTATTTCCCTACCTGAGGCTAACTAAGATCGCATGGAGTGATTTCATCAAATGTATTTCCTAGAATATCTGAAAAACTGATCCAAAGGAGGTCACACTTTAGGAGTTTCCTAAAGATGTGAAGAGTAAAACACAAGATGTTGATCAATCATAAGCAATATGACAGAGGGAGCATATATTTTAGAAACTTGACATAGAGATATCTACATGGTGAAGATGAATGACTTTGACATTGTTGTCAAAGAGGGAGAATAGAGAGAGAGGGAGATATTAAGTTACACAAAGAAGATATTGAGGGAGAGAATACTATGAGGGAGATAAGATAAGAGAAAAATCTATCCAAGAAGGAGCTGATATTTAAATTGGAGAGAATCAGAATGAAGCTAAGGACATTAATTAAAATTTGTTAACAAAACACACTTTTTGGATTGTTTGGTAACTTTGCATGTGGTGTTTTCCATCAATACAAAAGGGGGAGATTGTTAGAAGCTACAATTGAAACAATTGTTATATTGTCATTGATGTCAAACCTTAATTGGTAAGACAATTGCTATCTAGTAAAGTGTCATATCATCTGATTGATGAAGAAGATTTGAAAAGAGGAGATAACAAGAAGACCTAGTGAAATGGTGGAGTTATATGAAACTACAATGGGTAATTAATTATATTTCACATTGGAAAGGTAATGTGTTGTTTATCTATAACACTGAGTGAAGAATGGAAGACTAAAAGCTTAGTCTTGAATGAGAAAAAGAGAAGAAGATTAAAAAACTTAAGTTTAAGCAGTTTATGCCGAGTGATGCGAGTGTCGACCGAGCTCTAGTATATGCCAATATAGTGTTGACCAAGCATCAGTATTTACTATGTTATCTAGTGATGACTGAGCAGAAGAACATAGTGATGACCGAGTGTCAGTATTTTATAGGTTGTAAAAGATTTGAGATCCTAGCCGACATAGTTCAATTCTTGGGATATGTAAAGTGTATTTAAGATAAAGATGAACATTGTGGAGAATTCAATGAGCATTTAATATATGTTTAACTATTTCTATGTATGGATTCAAGAAGGATTTTTGAGATGTATCTACAAAGTAGAAGGAGAAAAAAATGTTGGAAGCATTCATTGGATTTGACCAAACCCTAAGATCTACGGTGATGATTAAGTAGAAAAAGATTGAGCTACCTAATCAGAGAGGTATACGATTAACCTAATTGTAGGTTATGTGTAGAGGTTGATTCAGGTGATTGGAAAATCTAAGCAGAAGGTAGAGAATGTTGAGAAGAGAAGTATGGAACTATGAAGTGGTGATTTCCTGACATATTTCCAAGCAGATCAGAGAGATAAAGATGACAATGGAGGCCAGACAATGAATTATCATTTGAGTGAAAGTGGATATGTATTTACAAAGTGAGTTGTGTGTTTTAGATCAAAATTGTTGTTACTTTCTAATCATTGTATCGGTCAAAATTCTTTAATCAAGGTTGACCTAACAATAATTTTGTAAATCCTTTAATCAAGGTGACATTCAAATGGAATGATCGATGTCCTCTAACAAGGCTCACTTTTAACAGGGTGATTAAATCATTTAACATGGTCATACCTAAAAGTGTGTATTGTAACCTTTAATAGGGCTGGATCCTCAAAAAGCTCACTTCAAAAGAGTGAAAGATTGGTAGCATGTTATTGGTGGTTTTCCCATACTGGGTTTCCACATTTAATATTGGTGTATACTCATGTGAATGCTATTTGATGTGTTTACTATTAAGAGTTTTATATTCTGCAAGTTGATTACTTTAGGACAATGGACTACAAGTTTATGTTATTAATCATATGCTATATAGACCGAGTAGATTGTTGAGTAGATCTAAGTTGGTTAAAGTGTTTAAAAGTTCAATTGGTAATCTATACCTGAGGATAACTGATTCACCCCCCTCTCAGTTATTCTAAATCATTCTAACCTATCTAAACTCATGTTTGAGAAATATATATTTGATCTTTACTGAGTATTACCCACTCTTTGCACCACACCACTTAATGACATTTAGATCAAATGACCCCACCACTGATCTATTCTTTAGAACATCCTCCAAAATGAAACGGTCTACTCTGATAAACCTAGGGTGATTGGGTCCTTCCATTTAACTACCTGTCCAATCTCAAAAGTATTCCAATCAAGAAAATCATTTACCTTAACTCCCCATTGTTGAGATGTCATATCCATAATATTTTAAGGGACTCCAACTTTTTCCAAGACTGGCAATCCATTCCAATAACCCTTCCAAAATTTATCCTTTTCCCCATTTCCTAATGACTAGGTAAGATGATTAGTCGCCATCCCTCTGTAGCTCAATAAGAAGTTCCATAATGCCGACCCTCTGGGAGGGTTTTCAATCATAAAAATCCAGTCAATTTCCTCCTCATATAGATATTTGGCCCATAGAACATGAGTCCATCACTGATCTGGATGTTGGTACATAATCTAGACAAGTTTTTCCCCCATAGCTTCATTAATCAGTTTCCAATCTCTTAGTTCGGATCGCCCATCACCTTTCGGTTACAGACCCTGTCTCTTGCCATCAGAGAAATTTTGTCCTACTCTTGGTAGCCATTCCAAATGATTTTTCACATATTTTGTTGAATGGAATTAATTACTTTGGTAGGGATATTAAAGAAAACCATAGAGTAGATAGGCATTGCCGAGACTACCATTTTGAGCATGAGAATGCGACTTGCCAAAATGAGCCACTTTCTTTTCCAACCATCCATCTTAGAAAAAAACTCATCAATAAGGTCTCTCCATAAATAATCTTTACTAACACCATCAAAGAGAGTTGTACCAAGAAATTTACCAGGGAGGTGACCAATTTGAGCCCCAAACAATCTATCAATATTAATCTGCAAACCCACTTCCGTATTCAAAAAGAAAATTTCTGATTTTTTCCAGTTGATGCTTTGACCTATTGCCCTACTATAAGAGTATAAGACTTGTTTCATAGCCCGAGCCTCATTCATTGAAGCCACCCCAAATAAGAAAGTATTAGCTTGGAATTGGGAGTGAGTCATAGGTTCCAACCACCTTGCGATTTCAATACATGTCCAACTCCCCTACATTCTTTTCCTTGTCACTGATCTACCCAACACTTCTGCCAAAAAAATGAACAAAAAGGGGGAAATGGAACCCCCCTGGTGAATGCATTTAGAAGTTGTGAAAAAACCTTGTGGGATACCGTTCACTAAAATGGAAGCTCTATAGGAAGAAGTTAGGCTGCCAATCTACTTAATCTAGCTATCCATAAAGCCAAATTTATTTAGTACTTTGGTGAGGAATTCCCTATCCACTCTGTCGTAGGCTTTCTTGATATCCAATTTCAAAATCATCCTTCTTTGATTACTTGCTTTGGTTGAATGTATTGCTTCATGTGAAACAATGATCCCATCCACAATGTTTCTGTTGGGGGTGAATCCACTTTATTCAATTCAGAGAAGTTTCTCCAAAACCTTTTTTAATCTATTCACAGCCACTTCTGAGATGATCTTATAGATGGTATTATACAGAGAAATGGGTATAAAATCCTCAAAGGATAGGGGTTTGTCCATTTTGGCAATCAGGGCTACCAACATTTTATTAAAGTCCTTGAATATGAAACCCATGACTCTCAATTCCTCCACCACACCCAACAAATATATTCACAACAACTCCCAAAATTTCTTTTAGAAGAATGCTTGGAACCCATTTGGGCTAGGGGCTTTATTCTCTCCCATGCCAAAGACTATTGCTTTCAACTCACTCATTAAAACTGGTTCTGACAACATTTGGTTGTCTTCTTGACTTACCAAGTTTGGGATGACCCCCATAAGGTCCTCTTGGGCTCTGTCCATATTCGTGTCATCTTGGTGCCAAAGCTTTGTGTAGAAATTTAAAGCTTCCTAGTTGATAAAATGCATATCTTCGATGCTTGAGCCATCATCCCTTCGAATGGAGAGGATTTTGTTAATGCTCCTTCATAGTTTGACTAAGCTATGGAAGAATTTTGTATTTCTATCGCCTTCTCTGAGCCAATTATCTTTGGATTTTTGCCTCCAATAAATCTCCTCTCTTTGCAACACTTCCTTGTATTTGCCTAGTAGGTCCTTTTCTATCAATTAGTCTACTTCATCCATATCTTCTAACAACACCTTGCTGTTGTTGGCCTCCAAAATGCCCCTCAAGAGTACATTTTTCTTTAAAAATGTCACCAAAATGAACTCTGTTCCAAGTCTTAAGGTTTTGTTTGATAAAAACCAACTTCCTAAAAAGCTGAAAAGATAAATTCCCTTCCTCCTTAGGAGCATCAAGTCACCACTGG
The DNA here is from genome assembly GCA_018584345.1 of Thuja plicata. Taxonomy (NCBI): domain Eukaryota; kingdom Viridiplantae; phylum Streptophyta; class Pinopsida; order Cupressales; family Cupressaceae; genus Thuja; species Thuja plicata. The sequence goes on along the minus strand of MU225608.1, from coordinate 1,554,932 downwards.
GAAAAAATATCCAAAAACCATTAATCCCTAACTACATATTCTCCATTTTGAAAGGACACCTCAATGAAACAACATATTTTTGGAATACCATCAAAATAGGGTAATGATTTGAACCAGACAGACCTAAAATCTCAGCTTCACAAACAAATGGTAGGGTATTCCAACTCCCTGCAAGAAAGAACGTATCAAGATTTTGCACAATATTTGAAAATCCAAGCCTTCTTTTAGTCTACATAAATACACCCCCCTTAGCAACAACCTCCCACAGACTGTTTGAGGAAACAAAGTGCTAGAAGTCCATCTGAGTCGTGTTAGGCACTTCTGGTCCACCTCTTTTCTTAGAATGAGAAAAATTTGCATTGGAGTATCCTATAATGGTCATTGTTTATGGAAGAAAACCTCCAAAAAATAGTGAGATATCCTCCCAAACCCTCATCTTCTCTTCTATTTTAGTTGGACTATACACATTTACTAAAAAACTAGAGAAATTGATAATGCATGAACTTACTTTAACTACTTGTCAGTTCCTTGCTCTGGAGATCACTTCAATCTTCACCACTCTAGGATTCCACAAGATTCCCAAACCACTAGAAACCCCATCTGCATCCACAAAAAACCCCATTACTTTTGTCTCACTCCAAAAATCCTAGCCGCACCTTCTAAATCCAACTTTGTCTCCTGAATACAAAAAAATGTCTGGTTTCACCTAATCAAAGCCTCTTTTGATCAGGAGACACTTGTCAGGGGCATTGCAACCCCTGACATTCCACATTAGGAGTTTCATGGCTTCCCAGGAGAGAATAGGTCTTTCCCGGAATGAAGCTTAGATTGCCCCTTCATGTTACCAACATTCTCCAATAATTGCTGAATGGATTTCCTTCCCATGCATCACTGGCTACCCAAGTTAGATTTACCCTATTTGGACTTTGATTTATTGATAGTCCCTTTTTATTGGATTCTCACTTCCACAGATATCCCTAGTGAGTCTTCCAATGAGTCTAAATTCATATTAGATCCCTCTTTTGAGATTGTGCCTTCGATCTATTTAGTCGGGGTAAAATGTGGATATCCCTAAAGGGTTCCTCAACCTGTAATGGGTCTTGCTGGATTCCCAGTTGGGAGTCAGAATAATTTTTATGACTAGTTGGGATTGCCTTTTGTGGATCATTCAGAGCCCCAATAGAATGGACCAAATCTTCAGTCATATCTCTCAATAATGATAAATTCTCAGGTATATTAACCATCTGGTCTAGGGTTTGATTTATCTCCAGAATCAAAACTTCCAACACTTCCCTAGAGGAAAGATCAGGTCCACCAGTCTTGGGTTCCCCACCAACTGCGTTGTCTAGATTCCCCTCTACAACTAGAAATAACTCCACTTTCCCTGAAGACGAAGAGGGGAACATCAGAATAGGAATCTGATGACCTAGGGGCTCTACACCATTTTCTTCCTTGTCCACAACCCTCACCTCTGATATTTTGGCCAAATTCTCTTCAAAAGCATGCTCTTCCTTGTGCTTTCCCTTTTGGGAAACACCACACTCATTCTCACTATGTTCCTATTCTTTGCATGTCTTATATTTCTCCATGGTTTCTTCAACCTCCAAATATTTCCACCAATATCCTTTTGAGGTTTGGGTTTCTATAGCTTTTGGAAGAGGGGATGCGGTTTCCACATAATAGAAATACAAGTATACATGAAAAATTCATCCTTGGCTATCACTTCATCCGATTTGATAGAAGAGCCTAATTTGGAGCCAATGGCCTTGAAGATCTCTTCATTCTAGTACTCATGGGGTAAGTTATACAAACGAACCCATAGAGGGATTTCCTTGATTGAAGCCTATTTAAGGTTGAAGTTAGGCACCCAATCTTTGATAGAGAAACCCACCCCTCCCATCAAGGAGGGACCATTGTACATGATCCTAGTCTTCTCGATCTATGTTCTAGCTATTACCAAAAAAAAAGTGTTAGGTAAGGTTTTCAAGACAAAATGCATCGCTCATTCTTCATCTATGCTTTTCTTGATCCCGAGGAAGGCCAACCACCCCCCCTCCATTTCATGAAGAAAGCCCTAGATCACAAAATTTTCCCTAAATCCTTCCAAGCCTCTTAGTCAATGTGAATGTCCACAATCTTAATATCCGTAGTAGCAGGAATATATTTTGTGATTGAGTGCTTTGACATCTCATCCCTTGGCCACAATATATTTTTCTCTATTGGCTTGATCCCACCTTTAGACCCATTGAAATTTTTGAAAATCCCCATTGATTTTGGTCAGGAATGTACTAGTTCCTTGAAGATTCTTCAAACTCTAGGCCTCAGAAAGGTTCCATCCCATGTACGTTACTCATGTGCCTTGGTGTTGCCAGGGCAAGCGCGAGCCATGCCTGCCTTCAAAATTGTCAGGAAGAAGGTTGCCCATACCTTGATTGTCCAACCCCACCCATCTCTACCACTCCATTAAAATGGTATAGCATGTTTGAAAGTAGGAAATTTATGATATTCATTGATCTAGTAAGAGTAAGAATTATCTCCCTCTCATATACCTTCTTGAAGTAAGAAATTGAAGAGGAGAGAGAAAATCTATTATTGATAATCAAATGTGTCTCTCCCTTCCCTTTTTAAGGAATAAGTTTTAAAGGCATAAATTTCTTAGGAAAATCAATGTTTTATTAAAATGAATGTGCTTAATTAGAGGAAACCCTTGAATAAAGGACCTAAGTCTCCAAGGTTTTGTAATAAATAGGATTGTAGTACACATTCTATTGAAAGGAGTAGTGTTTTATTTATATGGTAATAATTTTACTTATATGTGATTCATGTTATTTGTATGAGTTAAATTAATGTAAACCACCAATTATAAGGGAAGATTATGATGCTATATAAATGAATTATTGTATAAGTATAAAAGAAAAGGAAAATAGACTACCTATCCTGAAAAATTAAAGTAAGATTTTCATTAAAAAGGATTTTTATTAAGTGTACCTTTTTGCTAGATGCCTAGTGATGAGTTAGGACCCTAGAAGAGTATTATGGAAATAAATTATTGTAGTAATCAGATACTAAGAAATCTAAGTTTGGCATTTTGTGTGTGAATTGTGAGTATCAATTTAGTTGTACAAAACTAACAATATTATTACTAGTATAAAGGCGTGATGAGTCCTTATAAATAGAATAGTTGTATGTTTTTCAAAATAGATTTAAGTTAAACATTAGATTTTTCTTAAAAAGGAAATGTTAGAATAATATTTATACTTATATGATGTTATATGAATCATATTGCTAATGCGTATAAAGACAATGATACATGTGGTTACTTCTTAATGTGCTCCTATTAAGGAAATTAAAGATAGCTATAAAATATATGTGCATAAGACTAATTGGTTGAAAGTCATAGTGAAATATTTTATTGAATAAAAGGGTATTCTTAGTACTTGTGTGTTTCTCCCTCTCTTAATGAATCTATGACTATTTTTGAAAAATAGTAAATTCGAGTGATCTCTTCATATTAATGTTTATAATTAGGTATATTCATAAGAAAGTGAATGACATAAATTTCAGGGATATGTAAGTAGCAATGTAGATAGTTAATAAGTAAATCTTGAGATGAAACTCTAACTTAAATATTCGTGGTTAAATTTCTTAGATTCTCTCTATGAGTATGGATATTGTTTTGATAATAGAATACTAACAATTGTTATAGTATAAATATAAAAGATTCCTTAGATTACATTCCTTGAAGAAGGTGTGTATTAAGTCTTGTATGTAAGTGTTATGTTGGATATTCTCCTACGATATAACATAGACCTTTACAGGTAAGAAGTAACTTTGTTTCATAAAAGAGATCTATGTTGTGTCTTTTGAAAAATTACTCATAGAACTATGTGCTGATGTAAACAATAAGTTTTGAATATTTGTAATGTTTTAGTTTTGAATGATTACAAAAATAGATGTGAAATAGTAGTGTTTTATGTAATCCCATTGTGAAATAAATAACCCCCATATCACATTTGTATTGGTCTTGTACAAAGCATAAATTTTGGGCCCCAATTTGTAATTGCATGATATATTTAGGAATCTTAAAATATGTGTTGTTATTGGAAGAACTCCTAACTCACCAGGTGTAAATTTTGTCTAATATATCGATGTTAGACCAAAATAGAAATATTTGCAATATTTTTACTACTTATGAATGATGAATAGTTTAGTACTTTATGACTTCCAGGAGTAAGTCAAATCTTAGTTGGGGGAGGATGTAATTACCCTCCAACATTAACATGTCCTTGGTATGCATGTTAAAAATCAGGGAATGTTATAGGGACTTGTATGTTTTTGTTGATAAGAGTATGATCATTCTTGAGGTATTTTCATAACCATCTATTCCAACTTTAATAGCTTCACATTCTAGTTTGCGAAATGATAAATATTTTTAGGTATGTTCCTTCATTTCTTCTTATATGTCCATGATAATTTAGGACCTTGATGTTACAGGGTCACCTGATAGATATGTATGTTAGTATGTGAGGTACTCCTTATCGATGATTATGATTACCTTAGTTAAATTAGTTATAATGACTAAAGCGTTAATTGTGATACCCACCCTAATGATACTACTTGTTATACTTGAGACTAGACAAGATTGTGATATTTTAACATTTGTGGACTATGTGTTTCCTCCTTACTAGACTTAGGAAATGAGATGTTAATAAATTATGCCTTTCCTTTAGATAATATGTTCATGATAATTATCTTTTATGTTTACTTATATACGATCCTGGTTGTCTCTTTGGTTGATTATGAGATTCTTCTTGCTGAGTAATGATTTATAAATATTTCTTATATCATTATTATGCTTACATGTGAATTCTGATAATCCTAAAAGATCATATTTTTCATTAGTATACAAGGAAACAATTTTTGGACTGTCGGTAACATGATCACCGAGTGACAACATTCAGTCAAGCACAAAGGACACCGAAAAAAAACAAGTGCAATGGTCACCGAAAATGTTAGTGCAAGTGAACACTGAAATTAGTAAACACTGAAAGCACTATCACCGACAGACAGTTCATAGAGGAACCCAACAAAAAAATTTAACAGAGATACCTGAGAGCAGTATGTCTACAGAGACATCATCAAGCACCAGTCTACTGAGAGAATTTTATTTCCAATAAACGTGGATCACCAATCAAATAGTTTTTATGAGTCATGAGGCCAACCGAGGGAACATATAACTCACTAGGTAATTGGAAGCTATTGGTGAGCTAAGAGAAGAAAATGAAAAACTAAAGCATGAAGTAAGGATTCATCAACAACATAATGATATGATCAAGAAAGATGAAGAGAGTACAAAAAGAATGGAAAATTTTCTGAATGGACAAAGAAGACTCAACAACAATACCAGTTTAGGGTATACCAAGCATAGAGAATCATCTAATTGAGTTGATAAAAAATATGTCTACACAAATCCAAGACCATGGAAGCAATCATGAAATCACTGTGGAAAACTAGGCCACACTTCAAATGTTTGCAAAAGCAAAGCTAAAGGTATTCCTAAATCCACTTCTACATTCATAGGTAAATGTTATAGCTGTAATAAGCATGGACACAAATCACACGAATGTAAATCTAAGGTGAATAAACCAAAGAAGGAATCCTACATGGAAAAATATTGTTCTACTTGCAAAATGCATGGGCACACATCTCTTGAATGTAGGAAAAAGAAAAAGAAAGCTTGGAAACCCAAAGAATAAGAAAATTATTATCAACTGAGAAGAGGTGGTAACTCATATGTTTGTGATTACAACACATGGACAAATTGCACAACATGTGGTAGATATGGACACACAATAGAAAATTGCATGAAAAAATGGATACGAAGGTCAAGGAATTGGACTAAATCTAGAATGGCATGGTTTCACTGTCATAGGGTTGGTCACCTAAGCAAGGACTGCAGAGACTGAGTGACAAAGACAAGCACTTTTGCTAATGAGAACACTATTGAAGATATCAGGAGAATGAGAAATCAAATGTGGAGGAAATCTTCAAGTAAAGATGATGCTGGACTAAGCACCATAATTGGTGACACCTCATCCAATGGATCTAGTGATATCACCACCCCCACCTAAGAAAAACAAGTAAGTAAGGAACTACACTATACATAGTTATATTTTACATCAGTTCCAATATTCATAGATAATATGCCAAATTAGCATGAATAAAGATGCACTATGGTATAACTTATTATGAATTTGTGAAACCAATCTCGTTGGTCAATTCATACCAAGAATCATTGATGTACATATAAAAGCCAAGTTGTTAATGTAAACTAAGCATCATCAGTAATCATGTAAAAGACAATCAAGTCTTAGCTATGTAGCGAGCACCGTTAGTGAAAATATGAAAAGTGCAACTAAGTTGTCACTTACCCTGAGCATTGTATTATCACCGAGGATGAAGTTGGTATGAAGCCCGGGCGTCATTGTTACCGAGTGGTAGCTAAATAATTAAATGCTCCACTTAGATTATTTTCTATAAATAGGGCATCAAAGAGCTCATTTACTCACAAAGTGAAAATAAGAAAACAACAGAGCGAAGTAGAGTGACCAAAAGAGACAAGTTTGTAGATTGATTCAAAGAAGATTCAAAGGCAATTCTGAACAAATTTCAACATCTACAATGAAGATCACGTAAGTACCAAGACTTATCAAGCACACATTTCATCTACGAAGAAATCCTAATTCTACGAAAAATGGTAACCACATCGTGAGTCTCCAAGATCAAGAATGCGAAAGACAAGAAGGTCAACCTAATAAAAAACTCTACCTGTGAAGAGCCCAAGTATAAATTTTGCCCTGAGGTTGCTTCACAACCTGATGACCAAGGAGAATTCTCAAGTATACCTCCTAGGGTTCTGCTAGTTGAAGATGTCTGAGCATATATCCACTGCAAAGTTGTAGAGATTAGAGATCTCAAGGTTGAAGAGGCTTACAAGAAGCTTTGCACAGATGGAAACCTAAAATATGAACATAAGAACATAGAGGTGAAAGGGTTAACAAATGCCCTAATGTTCCCAAAAGACTTCAAGACCGAGTGGATTCAGATAGTACTCAGTCTAGTACATGATAGGAAAATGTGGTTAGATGAACCAAACTAACCACTAAGGTTGTGATTCACGCAGTAATCAGTTATCTAGTAACTGACAAGGCCAAAGCCCTAAAATTTCCTTCTCATCCCAAGATTGAAAAGATGACAGGTGCGGTATGGGATGACAAAGGTTAAACAACATAGCATGTGGAGCAGTTGACACTGCCTATAAGATTGTGAAGAAGGGATTATAACTGGACTTATATGAGATTCTAATGAAGCAACTGGAGGAGAACATGAGGACTATTAGGTCAGCTAGATCTAATTCATGTAAGTTCAGTTCACTCCTCATGTGCATATTTTTCTACTTTCATAAATTTTTCCCATCTGTCGGTAATGTCAATTGGGGCACAACCTGACCAATAACAACACAAATTAGTGAATTCATAAAGTCACTAGGGGACAATTTGACATCATTCATGGATGAATACTTCACTACCTTAAAGGATAGAATGTAGAAGAGAATGAGGATACCTGCACAACTGGTGGAACGGTATAAATATGACATATGTTTCATAGTGGATACCGAAACCATTTTAATAAAACCAGCTATACCGAGAACAACATGGTTACCACCACTTGATTATGAGATCAAAATTGATCAAGCCATAGAGGGTATTGAAGCCTTTCTAAATGAAGTAGTGGAAAAATCATTGGTAAGATTTGGAACTTATGAGGAAGATAAGGCTAGAATCAAAACTGGCCTAGCAGTGAAGAAGATAGACCGAAAGAAGAATAAAACCATAAAAATACTTGAGAAGAAACTTTCGGTAGATGATAAAGATTCAGAACAAGATGTCACCAAGGGATAGTCACCCATCAGTGAAGGTGAAAAATTGAGTGATTTTGAATCTACTACGTCAGATGCACCACCAGCCAAGAAGGAAAAGGTTGCAAATGTGACATGTGCATCAAGAACCAGAAGTGAAACCACAAAAGATGCAGATTTATCACTGGTTAAGAAATGTATAGTGAGGACTTATAAAAGAAAGCCTCAAACTAGGAAAACAACACCAAGGCATAGAAGAAGATACATCAGAGGAAAAGAGGATAAGGAAGATACTTAGCAGGATGAGAAAGAACAAGGAGTTCAAATAGAAAAGCTCAAAGTTCCTCACACAGTTGATGAAGTTGCATAATCAATCATCAAAACCGGGAGCATATCACACTGAGAGATTGGAAAATGGCTAACCTTATCTCTCAGAGATCAAACCAAGATAGAAGAAGCCATAATTAAGGAAATGGTTACATACAAGTATGTACCAATATAATTCAACAAGAAAATGCCACAAGAGCTTAGTGATAGGATATCAATAAGATGGAAATATTCCTTGCGAAAATAGATAAGGGAAAGATCCCTAGTCATACTAATGCCACCCGATTCAACAGTGGAAGAGATTGATGAAACAATGAAAGAACATTCAAAGAATTTCTCAGTAAAGATGAGAGCCTACAAATTACTAGAAGGCAGGTTACAAGAACTTGACAAAGAAAGTGATGTGAATTGGAATGAAATATTAAATGCCCCCAAGCAGGCACTGGCTCTTACCGAGAAACCTTGCTATCAAGAAAAAGAGGCTACACCGAGCCCAGAGCACATCTTTATAAATGACACCAAGGATGTCAATCCAGTAGATCTGACAACACAAGCAAGTAAGGCTATGGATGACATACCTCAGATTTTAAAATTGTTAGGGGACACAAAAAATATCATAATCAAAGATATAACTCTTATTGATTTTGATGATGAGCCCCAAAAGGATGAAGATGTAATTGATTCCACTGAGAAAGAAAAGGAAAAGGAAACACCGAATGTTGCACAGGTAACTATACCAGGTCAAATGCCATTATTGATACAAGCTATCAATATCATATCTGAGGAAAAGGAAAAAACACCTGAGCCTGATGCAAACACACCAATAGACACGGGTGATGAACAAGGGAAGCACACATATACAAACGAGGAGAAGAAAGAAACAAATGGAGATGATAAACAAAGTGATGCCAAGGAAACCAAAGAGGCAAAAAAAGCAGTAGATAGAGACAAGGTTGATGTAGAGACGTATACTACCGACCAATAGGTTAATACTGAGCAACTTACTAAAGGCAACACACCTCCCACACAATCACCCAAATCAAAAGAAACAAAGAAAGAACTTGCTAGAGTTCTACATTTCCCTACTTCCTCTACTCTTACAAAGAAGAAGAAGAAGAGAAAAGCTTCAGTAACATTAGATGAAATTATTGATATACCAGACTATGATCCTAGAACATTGGATCTAGAGTCACTTACCAAGTATGGAGAACTCTATACAAGAAAGGCCATTCAGGACAAGCTCAAAAAGGAGCACAAGAACTCACAAGTCATAGAAAGAACAAAAGAAATATTATTGAAGATTGTTCCTGACATCGACATTGATCAAAATGCTCCAATAATTGATCAATTAGCATTTTTGACCGACACCATTACATCACAGAATGTAGATGCAGACAATGTCATTGAGGAATGTGCTAAGAAAAAGTGTCAATACAAGTTAACCGAGAATATCATCCAAGAAGTGGTAGAAAATAAGGTAAAATTTTCTAAATTAGTAACTACAATAGAACCAATATTATCATAAGTAGTTAAACTAGTTCAAAAGTTGTACACAATAGAGCATTTCACTACCAAGCATAATTAGAAGATAGAAAAGATAGATGAAGATCTTAAGACTAGTGCACAAGGTCTCACAACCAAACAAAATTCATTCCATTTAAATTATGAGAATATTGTAGAAGCAAAACGGTTGAGACTAGAACTTCAAAAGGCTAAAAGAAGTATCAGAGATGAGGTAACCAAGTTGCAGGCTATGTTACTCCCAAATCTCACATAACTTTTGAAACATATGACTTTGGAAAAAGCATTGATTGCCACCCCAAAGATGTCTGTTACCAAGACTATATATGACATGCATGCCAGACTAACTTTGAAGTACATGACCCTTGAGCACCTCCAAGAACAATGGGAGAAGATAATGACAGACATTCAAAAATCCCATTCCCTGATACTTAACAAGCTGTAAGTATTACACCTTTGTCATTATTTTCAAAAAGGGGGAAAATGAATGTATACAAAGGGGGAAATTATATGTATAACATGTAAAAAGGGGAAAACATGTCAAAGGCCTGTTAATGTTTGTAGCTTCAGTCATATGATCATTAGAATATATATAATACATGTTGATTAATAATAATATATTATATATGTTATATTATTATTAATCATATGAAATTTAATATTTAATATTAAATTATTATATTATTCTTAATTAATTATTTATTGATGAAACATTATAAGATTGATTAACTTATGATTAATAGGAAGATGCATGTCCTTTCTTATAAATAATAATGAATAGACATGTCCCATGAAGGGACATGTCTCTCCTAGCCTCATTCCTAATATAAATGAAAGAGAGATTGTTGCATTT
>MU225608.1:1476003-1536488 GCA_018584345.1 Thuja plicata | reverse complement strand
ATTGCAACATACACAACTTCTATATCATTTTCATCAGATTTATCAGATTCACTGTCAGAAGCTTCTTCAGCTATATAACAAGATTTCTTACCTTTATCTTTGTAATCCTTGTACTTTCTGTAGTCTCAATAATCCTTTCTATCTTTGTACTTTTTGTCTCTTCTTTCATCTTTCTCATTCTTGTCAGGACATCTAGCAGCAATATGACCAACTTTGTTGCAAGAAAAAAAAAATAGGAAGTTTACCTTTGAATTTTCCTTTTCATCTAGCTAGTCTCCTTTCCATAAGTGCCTCAAGCTCTTCTAGATCATCATATGAGGTGTCACTATCACTGTCCACACATTTCTTTCCTTTCCTTGATTTTCTAATGACCATCTATGATTTGAATGTAGATTCAACAGCTTGTGGAGTATAGTTGTCAAGATTTGACATCTCAAATGCAGTAAGTCTGCCTACCAGACTTTCCAGAGCCAAATTGTTATTAGGAGTACATCTCAGTTCTTGAATTGTAGATACTCTAATAGCATAAATAGGAAGAAGTGTTCTCAGTACCTTTCTCATGATAGTGTCATCATAAATGGTTCCCTTAGCTCCTCTAATAGAATTTACAACTTCCTTTATCCTATCATAACATTGCACTATATTTTCTCCTTCTTGCATTTTTAAATCATCAAACTGACCTCTCAAGCTTTTAGATTTGGCTCTTAGTACATTCATATCACCTCCATAAATGGTTGCAAGGGCATCCCACATCTTCTTTGCGCTTGTACAATCCTTGATGTCCTCAAATTCATGATAGTTCAGAGATGATGCAAGTTCCAACATTGATTGATTATGTTAATGCTTTTCTCTTAATTGTGTAGCATTCAGAACTCTAGTAGGGGCTTGTTGCCAAATTTTAGTTTAAGGGTCTTTAGGTCCTAGGGGGGTAAAATTGTTCTTTGGTGACCTACTTCTCATTCATTCTGAAACCTTCCCATAATGTGCTTATCCAATAAATTCTCTACCTTGCTTATTTGAGCCTAGCGGGTTTTCAATATTTTTGCTTCATTCGGTGTTTAGGTGATTTAGGTATGTTGGGAAAGGGGTGTCATAGCATCTTTCGAATGAGAATTAGTCACCCTTAGATCTACAATGCTCAATATGTTTTTTTGGAAGATAAATATGTCTTTTCTATAAGTGATTGGTAAAAATTTGTTCATAAAAAGAGTTTTTCAACTCTCAGAGATATCAAGTTGCGGAGTAGTGGCAGTGATCATGCAGTTTCCAAAAAAGATGGTCTCAAAGGTGCAAGCTTGATACAAGTGAAAAGAGAAAATATGAAGCCAAGTGCTCCCAACAGAAAAGAAGGTGTTTAAGTGCGCAAAGGATAAAAGGAGAAGCCGTCAGGATGCTTTTCCAACATAAAGGAAACAGGCTTACGGAAAAAGTATTCTCTTATATTATTTTTCCGCACAAGGTAAAATGGTCTAATGTTCATTCATTTTGGCATCGAAAGGAGAGTATGTTCTTTTTCCGCAAGACTAAAGTTTTGTTTCAGAAAAAGTGGCTTAATGAACATAAAGATAAGTGTAAGATTGAGGATTTTGAGGCCATTATGTTCTCCGAAACGGGAATTTCAAATATCCATTAATAATAAAAAATTAATTGCTAATCTTGCCATTGCATCCATTAGGTCACCTTAATGAAATTCGTGTGGTGCCAACATTCAGATCTTAGCGGCTATTTCTTAAGCATTTTCCATCATTTTTTGCTCATCGTTTTGAATAGCAAGTCATTTGTCTTCACTCATGTTCTCAGTTTCATAGTAAATGGCTATAAAAGCTTCTGGTTACAAAAGATTAATTGGTATTGAGAGTGAATTGAAGGAAGTTTCCTACACATCTCTAAGCTTTTTTGATCTCAGAGATTTGCGCAGAAGATTGAATTCTCATCCAGTTCACCCTATTACACAGAAGCTCAAGGATAGTGGTCTGGTAGAAGCTGTAGGGTTTCCAATGGCAGTTCAAGCTCCTGAGCTCGTCAGAGAATGTATAGAAAAATATGACCTAGCTACAAAGCAAATCCTTTTTCTAGATTAGTTGATTTTTCTAAAGATTGATAAATCCCTAATTCAATCCACTTTCAGCATTCTGACAAAAGATGTATATTGCGATATCGAATTCGGTTCTTGTGCGTCCATGTTTAATGGAAAGAAGACTTTAAGGAGGGAAGACATGCAGAAGACCTGGTTCTAGACCCCTCGATCAAAGAAAAGTAAGATGCCAAAGACTCTCTTTGGAACAACCCTAAAGAGGGAAATTTTTTATATTTTGGTCCTATTGACTAGATTGGACAGAAAACCCGAGATCTTGGATCTCGTTGAACATAATTTCTTTCTTGTTCAAGTTGTCTGTGCTAAAAATATGTTCATTGATTGGGAAGAAATTATGTGTGAGAAGCTTACATCTTGGATGAGCTCTTTTCAAGGATTCAAACAATTCTACATGTCTTCTTACTTGATTTACGCTCTGGCGACTCAGCACCTGTGGCCCGGCTTACCAGCAATCCAGAACTTCGACAACAACACCAAAATTTATGAGTTCTACCCAAACTTGCAATTGCATCAGAGCTTTGAGGCGTATACTACTGTGAATGATGCAGTCTCAATGAGAATATGTCAGGAACTTCAAGGTTCCCAGAAAGAAGATTCTCGCCATAGGCCATCTCGGTAATTAGTCAGTATGGATGCTTTTTCATCCAATTCCCATGTTTCTCTTATCTTCAGATTGGAACCTTCTCCAAATTTCCTAAGAGATTTCCCCGGTATCCTAAAGATAAGGTGGTCTTGGTGGAGCTTTGCTAGTAGAAATTGGAAGTGAATACTCTGTGTTCAACTCTGAAGAAGATCGCTGGAATTTCCTTCCCCGTAGTGGTTGTTCCGTATTCCTGTGCATCCAAATATGATGCCTAGAATTTAGTAAAGAGTTTTGAGGATAAGATTAAGCTACTTGATTATGAGGTTCTTAGGCCTTAATATGATCCTATGGGTTTTGTTAGAGACCACCTAAATCTCAGACATGCCTACAGACATGTGCCAGATATTGAAGATTTCTAGTCTAAATGTTTTAATGAGTATCAGACCTAGGAGAAATTGTGGTCCCGTTTAACTTTGGATGAAATTACAATGTATAATAATGTTGTTGATGTATCTGATCTTGCAGATGATGGTCTCTTCATGCAACCTTTGTCCTACAACCATATCAAGGTGTTGCCTATTTCTTCCTCTCCACCAACTGGTCCAGTGATTGATTCATTGGAGCTTCTCATGAGAGGCATTATCAAGAGAACCGAAAAATGGGTAGAATGGACCAGAGTGTGAAGGAAAAGAACCTCTGGCGCAGGTTCAATTGGAGGAACAACTTCAGGAGCTAAGAAATCATCTTTAGCAATCACTTCTTCTATGGCGCCATTAGTTTTAGCAGGTGTAGTGCAATCCACCGGGAAAGGAGGTGACCAACCCATGGAAAAGAATGTTCCCATCACTCCAACCTGTGGAGGTGGTTCACTCCCAAACATTGGAAATGAAGAGGAGAAGGAAGAAGATAGGGAAAAGGAAAAGAAGAAATAACATGAGGTGTTGGTGACCAAGCCTCCCTCACCAAGTCTAGTTATCACCTTGGATGACACAAATCCCATGGATGGTCAGGATTCCTCTAAGCCGGTAAATACTCTGGCCCTTTCGGTGACCAAGGTTTCCTCTTTCCTTGTTCCACTTCAAGACAAGTAGACTCATCCAATAGCCGAAAAGCTGTTTGATCCTACGACTCTTCAGTCTATAATTAAGGTGCTATCCACAAACTCATGGTTGGAAGAAACCATTGAGAAGAAGAAGAAACAACATGAGGAGGCCATTTCTTCAAAGGACCTGATCCTTAAGGAAACCTCATCTCAGCCACCGACAAAAAAGGCGAAGAAGAAAAAGTCTATGGCGGCACTTTCCCATGAATCGAAGACTGGGCATATGCTAATGGAAATAGAAAAGGCATAGAAAGAAGGAAGGTTTCATGAACTCTCATCTCAAGATTTCCAGATTAAAATAGTGGACCTAGGGGTGCCAGTGCATGAATCAATGGTGAATATCTGGAAAACCACCAATGAGAAGATTGACGACAGATTAGAAGAACTCCAAGTAGACAAGGAAGTCCTCAAGTCTGAAAAAAAGGAGCTAGTAGAGTATAATAAATCTTCTCTTGGCACTACTTCATCTTCTCAGTTTGATCCTAATGTGGAGGAGAATAAGAACTTGCTACTGAAGTTGTAGCAAGAAAGATAGTTATGTCAAATCGGCAAAGCATGGATAGAAGCGATGAAGGTTCAAGGCCCCATTTTCATTGAGAATTTTGGAAACCTTCTACTTAATGCAGACAAATTGAAGGATACAACATCAAAACATGAGGAGACCATCTATAATGCATCCACTGGATTGACAGAGTAGTTAGGCACCTTGTAGGAGGTGATTGATATGAAGACCAGTGTTGCAATCTCTAATGGTATCCTCAAGACTGGACATGAACCATTTCACTGGAGGAAGTCTCTAGAGTTCATGGTTGAGAACTCAAACAGATCTATAGATGAACTCAAGACTATGGTGAAGTTAGTACAAAAGGAGATGGATAAATTGTTTGAGTTTTTGTAAGTACTGCACATGGAATCTCAAGTTTGTGGAAGTGAAAAGTTGGTGAATACAGGGCAAATGAAATCCAAGTTTCTTGCTTTCATAGATGAGATTGCGGATTCGGCTAACTTCCAAGTGTCAAGAATTAGTGAGCTCTCCGCGATAGATGCTGTGATAAAAAAGGAAATAGAGAATCTCCTATCCCAGATTGCCAGGTTGGATGAACTGAAAAAGATGCATGATTTTTGGATGATCCAAGCTGACAATATAATCATTCTAAATGCTTAGGATTTGGGCAAGGTAACAGATGCAATGAAGGCTTATAGAGGAAAAACTGTTATACAAAAGATGACATAAAATCTGTTGACCTGTGTCATCTTCCCAAGTTTTGTATATTGTAGCCATTTTTGGCATTTTGTCAGCTTTGTCAGTTTTTGTAACCGACTAGGTTTATTGTTAGAATGTTCCTCTTGGAATATTGTAAAGAGGCAATCATTATTGAAATAGGTCATTTTGGAGAAGACCTATATATGTAAATTTTTGTAAAGTAAAAAAGATTGACAAAAATTACTTTGGGCAAACCCCTGTAGCTAGGACTACTGTGTGCAACTCTGAGTTTGAAGTGATTTTTGTTGTTCATCTTAGTTATTTGTGTGATATTTTGAATGAAGATGCTAATATTGGAAATTGAATGAATAGTAATGAACCGGGTTTTGTTATTTTTATTCAGTGGATTGTATGTTTACTATCTTCAGCATAAGTACTCTTTTTTCATTTCATTACACATCCTAGTTCAATAGATTAGTTCTTCCATAAGGATTTAGGAAGAAGGTTAATAGAAAATGAGATCAAGATAATATGGGTATTGTCGAAGTTTCACAATCTTAGCAATCTGGGAATCGCAGTGTTACACTTTATTTCTTCATCTCTGCTGGTAGATAATAGTTTGCATTCATCCCGCACTGCATAATAGTTTGCATTTTAGATTGAATGTCATTGAGTAAGTCCCCATTCATTGCCTAAGTTGTTTAAAGCTTTGAACAACTTGGTTGATCCTCTTCTGCTCTCCGGTTAAGAGCATACCCCTAAAAACTGAAAGACAAAATTCATTGCATATCTTTCACATAAGGGATACTGTACGTTTCAATTTAGGGGTCATTGAGAGATTCCTACCACTAACCCAGTCTATGGTTACTTTTTGTTCTACGATAGCTAGCATTGGGTATTTTCAAGAGTCATTATATAAATCAAATTAAAAGTAGACAAACTGTAAACCAATAGTTTTTGGCGACTCTACTGGGGATAACTCACAATTCTACTAAGCTTGCTTAGTGAGTCTATCTGTGGCTTTACTAAGTGACTTAGAACTTATCTATTTGGAATTCCTAATGCTAAATTATTCATATCACTCTTAAGGAGAAATGGTGTTGGCTCACAAAGGACAAGTCCCACTAGGCCAATACAGAAGAGGCCAACGTTGAATATTGGGAAGAAGTGTTATGGGAAAGAAGATTCAGAGATGCGCAGCTACAGTAATCAGGTTTGGTAGCTCTGGATCCTAAGTATACCTGAAGTATCCGGAGAGAGGGACATAAAGGATCATGTGTTTGAGGAATTGCAGAAGGCTAAGTTTCCTTTGTTAGAATACCCTCTCAGAAGAGGAAGAACCAATGTCTGAGATCCTGTCTTTCTAGGTATCTATGGTGCTCTCTTGCCACCACCATGCCCCATTTCCCAGATTTGTAGCCATTCTTCTATCCATCCTATTGTCCACAATACTATCGGGTAAAAGCACAATAATCTATCACCCTTTTACAAAGGAAAAGGTTAACAACACCAAAACTATAAAACTTCAAGGGCATAAAAGTCGCATTTCTGTTGAGAATTTGAAGATGATGTAAACTGTAGAAATGTGTGAAATATGATGAATTATATGTCTATAAATTTTTTATAAAAAAATTGAACCCAAATTAATATGTTTTTTTGAAAATTTTAGGTCTATTTTTCATTTCCTGAAAAATACTATAAATCAAGGAGTTTACTTCCCGCCAAATCATTATAAATAAAACATTATTTTTTCCTCCAATTTCAGAATATGTTTTAGATGACATGTATAGATAGTGCAGAAAAAAATAAAGAACTATTTTTGATCTATAGTTTTCCCATTATAAGTTTTCAAAGTCGAACTTACCTGAATTCAACAATTTTTGTCTCCCGCCAATTTTCCCGTATCAAAACAATATCAAAAACCAAATAAATTACATATTATTGAAGAGGACTCTCTTGTCTAGTGTTTTATATGATTTTAAAAATTTTGTTAATTGATTTATCATTTTTTTTTATATTTTCTGAATCAATGATTTCTTGACTGTTAAAATACCTACTTTCAATATATACTATACAATCTATATGAGGATATTCTTGACTCTGATCTCTACAAAAGGGTATTTTTGTATTTTTTAAAAATATCATTAAAAAGACTAGGAGTTATTGAAACATCACTTTTTTTGAAATAATTTTATTTCTATGGTAATTGGACTCAAAGTGGTATAAAACATACATTTAATAGACATTTCTAATTGAAAAAGTTAAAGAACTTATCTAACTTACCTAGAATGAATCTAGCTAGACTATATGTTTGACAAAAATTAATTTTTAGCTAGAAATACTAAAATTTAGCTGTGCTGATAAGTTAGCCTAAAAGGTGATAGATTATTGTGATTTTACCCTATCCCATTACTATGTAACGCCCTTACTCTTCATGGAGTAACTGCTCCTACCAATATCAATTTTTAGGCTGTGCCAGTAACCCTCCCTATTTCAATGGTCATTCCTTGGGGTAATGCCATTGGGCCTCTTCATCTAGGAGCTAATAACGACTTACCTCGAGCTTCCCGAAAGAACTTTCCAAGGTTTAATGGAGATGGGAAAGTATCCGCTGATGAGCATATTGTAGCCTTCTTCACTGCATGCAGTATTGTAAACCCTTAGCATGAAGACGTGGCAGTAAGAATGTTTGTAGATACTTTAATAGAAAAAGCCGCTGACTGGTTTCAACATCTTCCTACGGGATGCATAACTAGTTGGAATGATATGAAGAACCACTTTGAAGCTTTCTATAAAAGTATGGAAGATGAGCACACACTTCTGACTCAGCTCACTCAGATAAAGAAAGAGCCTAGTATTCCTATGAGGGATTTTATTGCAAGGTTTAACAAGTTGGCTAACAGGATCCCCGTTGCTAGTAGGCCTACAGCTGACAACCAGAAGGTGTTCTTTATCAGTTCAATGCCTACTGACATAAGTTTCCAAATTATACAAGTGCATGTGGCCAATCTACAAGCCGCTCAAACTCTAGCAATTGAGTTAGAGGATGACCTCATAGCTGCCAAAAAATGGAAGCGAGAAGTGCAGAGTGGTGCCTCCACAAACTCTACTTTTGGTGTAACTAGAAATACTGAGTCAATGCTTCATAAATTTTCTAATGAGATGATTGCCCTTAAGTTACAAATGGGAAAGCCTACCCCATCCTTCCACCAGCCATACCAGGATATTCCCAAAAAACAACATGAAGGTAAACAATTACAGTTGCCACCGGCTCAGCAAAAGCTCGCCATTGAGGAAACTAAAAAGAATAATATGTGTATTTTTCATCTAAGAGCTGACCATGATGGTAATAGTTGTTCGGAGATGAATAGATATAGACAACTAGCTTCAAGTAATGAGCTGACTATTGACTATCTTGAAAGTGAAGAAGATTCAGCTCCCCATGGCGACTCCTGTAATTTATTTTTGGAGTATGAATCTGATTCTAAAGTTGGAGGTGATTTCTTTGCCACCATGGATGGAATTCAAATGGCAGTGGCAACAAGAATTCAGAGAGACAAAAATCTAGGAAACTCCTTTCCTCCCTGGAACATTGCACCTAGTCCTTCAGCTGGTGCACCCGGAGCTTCTACTTCTTCATCCTGGAAGAAGGATCACTCAAAGTCTGAAACAAATGTTAAGTCTTTGTCTTCCTTTGATATAGTTCAATACTGCAAGGAGGCCAGAATCCAAGTGTCTCCCTTAGAATATTTAAAAACTCATCCTACAGAACTTCAAAATCTTATTGATTACTATAAAAGTGATGCTAATTCTAGAATGCAACCAAATATAAATTCTACTATTAGTGATGAACCCCCTAGTAGTGGCCATTTAAATGATGAAGAACCTGTCCTCCCCTTGCTCTTTCAAGAAGAAGATTCTTCAGTCTTAGCCACAGCTTCTAGCCAGAAGCCTGACCCATTTTATGTCTCTATATTTGTTAATGGTCATAAACTAAGCAACTGTATTATTGAATCTGGAGCCTCTGATAATGTCATGCCCACCTCTATTGCTAAAGACCTTGGATTGACCCTTACCAAAAACTTTGGCCACCTTTATTCAATGGATGCTACACAGGTTCCACTCCTAGGTCAGGTAAAGGATGCACACATTGCATTGGCCGCACACCCTATAAAGAGGATGAAGCTAACCATTCTGGTAGCCAATATTCTGGCTAGCTACGGTATGCTTCTAAGAAGAAGCTTTTGCAGAGACATAGGTGGAGAAATCAAGATGGACTAGTCCCATGCTATAATCGCAGTGGGTACTAAAAAGATAAAGCTGGAGCCCGAGGAAAAGGCCAAATTCACAGTAATGAAGTTTGATGACCCTAAGGCACAAAACCTTTACCAGGAGATGGTGTTTGGAAATTATATGCTATTTTCAGAATTTGATCATCAAGATGAAATGCCAGAAATTACTAACAATCAGGATATCTGGACCTTGGAGATTGATGACATTTGTATTACTATAGGATTGGGGACTAGCATAGTTCTTATTCCCCCAGAAGGAGACATGATACAACTTTCTTATAAATTGTAGTTCAAGAATACTAATAACACGATGGAATATGAAGCTCTATTGCTAGGCATTGCTGCTAAGCAAAGAGGGGTAAAAATCCTTAAAGCACTCGGTGATGTAGAGTTGATAGTGAGGCAAGTTCGAGTGCAGTACGCAGTGAAAAATGTGAGATTATGGAGTTATAGGAACAGAGTCTGGGATGAGATAGAAGACTTTGATGCCTTTTCAATCCAAGATGTTCCAAGAGAGAAGAACACTAGAGAAGATTTGTTGGCCACCTTAGCTTCACTTCTCCTCCCACATCCAAAACTAGGAGATAAGTAATACAAAGTTGAAGTTCTCTTCAGGTCAAATGTTCCAGATAATGTGGATGTCTGGCAAGTCTTCTTTAGTGACAAGCAGATACAAGCTTTCATGGAAGGATCAGATTAGTTCAGTGATCAATATTTTGAAGGAAGTTCTAGTACCTGTAAGGATCTCTCTCCAGACAGAAAGAAGGAGTTAGAGCTTGGAGAAGAACAGTTAAAAGGTAACAAAATTCCTTGACACCTAATCTCCCTTGAAAAACTTTTTGATAGACATGATGCATATATTAGAAAAGAGAGAGATAGGAAAGGTGGTACCTCAGGGAATTTCGAGGGAATGAAAATATGCACTGAAAATAAACCTAAGATGATAAATATTGGCATTTGTTGCACAAAAAGGGAAAGAGAAAAGTCTAAACACCTACTCTCCCAGTATAAGGATGTGTTTGCTTGGGGCTATGAAGACCTCAAAACTTTCCGAAATGGTGACTTCAAGCACAAGATTCCTCTCAAGCCTGAAGTCATCCCTTTCTGAAAAAAATAATGAAACTACAATCCTAAGGTGTCAAATGCCATTTTCAAGGAAGTTCACAAGATCTTGGAAGCAAAAATTATCTATCCCATACATCACTCTACATGGATAGCCAACATCGTGCCCATCCGGAAGAAGAACGGAGAAATCAAAATTTGTGTAGATTTTCAGAATCTAAACCAGGCTTCACTGAAGGATAATTATGCCTTACCCAACATGGATCATATACTACAAATAGTTGATGGATCTGAAATGATGTCCATGTTGGATGGTTTCTTAGGTTTTAACCAGATTGAGGTGGACCCAGAAGATAAATATAAGACAACGTTCACCACTCCTTGGGTAATGTTTGCTTATAATATAATGCCCTTCGGTCTTATCAATGCTGGAGCTACCTTCCAAAGGGAAATGAACTCTTCATTTGCACCTTTGGGATAGAATAATAGTTATATAATTGGATGATTTAACAGTTTTCTCTAAGAAGAGAGAAGATCATTTGAAAGATCTTGAGAAGGCGCTAAAGAGATGTAGAGAGCATGACATCTCTCTTAATCCCAAGAAGTTTATTTTCTGTGTCACCAAAGGTAGACTTCTAGGTCATATTGTTTCCCATGAAGGAATCTAAATTGACCCAGAGCCCATGAAGGCCATCCAACAATTGAACCCGTCGGGAAGCAAATCTAGAACAAGATCATTTTTTGGGCAGGTAAATTTTCTCAGGCGGTTCGTTCCTAACTTTTTTGAGATTACAAAATGCATAATTGATATGATGAAGGGTAGTCAAAGTTTCAAGTGGAATGACTCTGGGAAGAAGGCCTTTGATTTTATCAAGCATGCTATAGCTAGAGCACCTGTTTTGGTGCATCTGGATTATACCAAGGAGTTCATATTGTACTGTTGTGCATTAGCTCATATATTGTTTGCTATCTTGATGCAAGAGAAAATTGAAGGAATTCATGCGCCTATTTCATTCATGAGCACTCCGATCAAGGATCATGAACTAAGATATTCTCAAATGGATAAGCATGCTTATGCAGTGGTAAGGGCACTGCAAAATTTTAGATTCTATGTATTACATTCCCATTCTGTTATTTATATTCTTGATTCTACTGTTAAAAGCATTCTAACACAACAAGAAATAGGATGTAATACTATAGGTGCATGGATAGCAAAGGTACAAAAGTATGATATTAAAATTAAGCCAACAAATATGGTCAGAGGAAATGGCTTGTGTAACCTATTGGCAGAAAATCAAGAAATAGATCAGGAGAAGGACTCTCTGAAGGTGTTAATGGTTAGTCCTCTTGATCCCTGATTTTCAAACATACCCTATTTCCTTACTTATGGAGATTGCCCGGAGGGATTGACATACAAACATAGAAGAGATTTGAAGACTAAAGTAGCCAAGTATGTCATTTATGATAAATAGATATATAAGAGGGCAATAGATGGAACTTTCTTAATATGTGTGGACAGGTCACAACAAGAGAGATTGCTCCAGGCATTCCATAATGAGGCATGTGGTGGACACTTCTCATCCATAGTCACTACATATAAAATCTTGAGGTAGTGTTACTACTAGCCCGACATGTTTAAAGATTCCTATAATTGGGTGGCCAAGTGTGATAAATGTCATATGTTTTCGAGTAAGCCTCAGTTGGTTGCTCTTCCATTAAAGCCGGTTGTACTTGAGGGTCCCTTTCAGCAATGGGGACTTGATTTCATTGGTCTGATAAATCCTCCCTCTTCTGTAGGACACCTATATGTCATAACTGCCACAGATTACTTTACCAAGTGGGTTGAGGCTAAGCCTACCAAGAAAACTACATCTGAGGTGGTCTGTGAATTTATCAAAGAGAATATCTTGGTAAGTTTTGGAGTGCCTTTGAAGATAGTGATGGACAATGCCACATATTTCTCTTCATAAGAGATTATAGAGTTTTTCTATGACAACAGTATCCATATTAGTCACTCATCTAATTATTTCCCTCAAGGAAATGGTCAGGCTGAGTCAAGCAACAAGAACCTGATTAACATAATGAAGAAACTAGTTTCAGAGAGTCAAAAGGATTGGCACAAGAAATTGCATGAAGCCCTATGGGTGGAAAGGATAACACCTAAATGAGCTATCAGGATATCCCCTTTTGAGCTGGTTTACATAATTGAACCTAGTCTCCCACTCCTGCTGGAGTTATCCATTTGCAGGTTGCAGCAGGTAATTGAAGATCCACTTTTCCAGAATGGTCTAGAGAAACAAATCATGTATTTGACCAAGTTGGAGGAAGAACAGGAAACTATTGTTAAACATATCATTGATCATCAAAGGAGAGTGAAAACATTCTTTGATAAGAAGGCCAGACCAAGAAAGTTTATGCAAGGTGACTTGGTTCTACTGTGGGATAAAAGGTGCGAGTCCAAAGGAAAGCATCATAAGTTCAAATCACTTTGGAAAGGACCATTCAAGATTAGAAAGGTGAACCAGAATAATTCCTTTATTCTAGCATATCCTTCTAGAGAGATTCTGCCATTCTCCCACAATGGCTAGGATTTGAAGCTCTACCAAATACTCAAGTGAAAGCAGGTAATCACTGCAGGTTAGTCTTAGAGTAGGTAGGTTTTCTTTGCATTTCTCCTACTTTCTTAGTCTTAGTTTAGTTTAGTTTAGTTTCCTTTCCTATCATGTGTTTTAGTTTAGTCGGCCCATTGTTTTTCCTTCTGGTCTTGTTGTGCAAAACCAGAGACTCTGGGTCCCTGCTCAGACATTGGCATGTCTAAGTCCCCAGTTGGAGCCAGCTATTGCCAAATTTTAGTTTAAGGGTCTTTAGGTCCTAGGGGGGTAAAATTTTTCTTTGGCGACCTACTTCTCATTCATTCTGAAACCTTCCCATAATGTGCTTATCCGATAAATTCTCTACCTTACCTATTTGAGCCTAGTGGGTTTTCAATCTTTCTACTTCATCCGGTGTTTAGGTGATTTAGGTATGTAAGGAAAGGGGTGTCATAGTGTCTTTTGAATGAGAAGTAGTCACCCTTGGATATGCAATGCTCAATATGTTTTTCCAGAAGATAAATATGTCTTTTATATAAGTGATTGGTAAAACTTTGTTCATAAAAAGAGTTTTTCAACTCTCAAAGATATCAAGTTGCGGAGTAGTGGCAGTGATCATGCAGTTTCCAGAAAAGATGGTCTCAAAGGTGCAAGCTTGATACAAGTGACAAGAGAAAATAAGAAGCCAAGTGTCCCCGACAGAAAAGAAGGTGTTTAAGTGCGCAAAGGATATAAGGAGAAGCCGTCGGGATGCTTTTCTAAAATAAAGGAAATAGGCTTACGAAAAAATTCTTCTCTTATATTCTTTTTCTGCACAAGGTAAAATGGTCTAATGTTCATTCATTTTGGCATCAGAAGGAAAGTATGTTCTTTTTTCACAAGACTAAAGTTTTATTTCAGCAAAAGCGGCTAATGAACATAAAGATAAGTGTAAGATTGAGGATTTTGAGGCCATTATGTTCTCTGAAATGGGAATTTCAAATAGCCGTGGATAATAAAAAATTAAATGCTAATCCTGCTATTGCATCCATTAGGTCACCTTAATGTCATTCATGTGGCACCAATGTTCAAATCTTAGCGGCTATTTATTAAGCATTTTCCATCATTTACTGCTCACCGTTTTGAATAGCAAGTCATTTGTCTTCACTCGTGTTCTCAGTTTCATAGTAAATGGCTATAAAAGCTTCTGGTTACAACAAATTAATTGGTATTGAGAGTGAATTGAAGGAATTTTCCTACACATCTCTAAGATTCTTTGATCTCAGAGATTTGCATAGAAGATTGAATTCTCATCCAGTTCACCCTATTACACAAAAGCTCAAGGATAGTGGTCTGGTAGAAGTTGCAGGGTTTCCAATGGCAGTTCAAGATCCTGAGCTCATCAGAGAATGTATAGAAAAATATGACCCAGCTACAAAGAAAATCCTTTTTCCAGATTAGTCAATTTTTCTAACGATTGATAAAGCCCTAATCCAATCCACTTTCGGCATTCTGGCGAAAGATGTGTATTGCGATATCAACTTTGGTTCTTCTGCATCTATGTTCAATGAAAAGAAGACTCTAAGGAGGGAAGACATGCAGAAGACCTGGTTCTAGACCCCTCGATCAAAGAAAAGTAAGATGCCAAAGACTCTCTTTAGAACAACCCTAAAGAGGGAAATTGTTGATATCTGGCCCTATTGACCACATTGGACTAAAAACCCAAGATCTTGGATCTCATTGAACATAGTTTCTTTCTTGTTCAAGCTGTCTGTGCTAAAAATATGTTCATTGATTGGGCATAAATTCTGTGTGAGAAGCTTGCATCCTGGATGAGCTCTTGTCAAGGATTCAAACAATTCTACATGTCTTCTTAATTGATTTTTTCTCTGGCGACTCAGCACATGTGGCCTGGCTTACCAACAATCCAGAACTTCAACAACAACACCAAAATTTATGAGTTCTACCCAAACCTACAATTGCATCAGAGATTTGAGGAGTATACTGCTATGAATGATGCATTCACAATGAGAATCTGTTGGGAACTTCAAGGTTGCCTGGAAAGAAGATTCTTGCTAGAGGCCATCTCGGCAATTAGTCAGTATGGATGCTCTTTCATCCAATTCCCGAGTTTCTCTTATCTTCGAATAGGAGCCTTCTCCAGATTTCCTAGAGGCTACCCTGGTATCCTAAAGATAAGGTGGTCTTGGTGGAGTTTTTCTAGTAGATATTGGAAGTGAATACTCTTTGTTCAACTGTGAAGAAGATCGCCAAAATTTCCTTCCCCGTAGTGGTTGGTCTGTATTCCTGTGCATCCAGATCTGATGCCTGGAATTTAGTAAAGAGTTTTGAGGATAAGATCAAGCTGCTTGATTATGAGGTTCTTAGGCCTCAATATGATCCTATAGGTTTTTTTAAAGACCACCTAAAGCTCAAACATGCCTATAGACATGTCCCAGATATTGAAGGTTTTTGGTCTGAATGTTTTAATGAGTATCAGGCACGGGAGAAATTGTGGTCCTGTTTAATTTTGGATGAAATTACAATTTATAATAATGTTGTTGATGTATCTGATCTTGTAGATGACATTCTCTTCATGCAACCTTCATCCTACAACCAGATCAAGGTGTTGCCTATTTCTTCCTCTCCACCAACTAGTCTAGGATTGATTCATTGGAGCTTCTCATGAGAGGCATTATCAAGAGAACTAACAAATGGGTAGAATGGACTAGAGTGTGATGAAAAAGAAGTTTTGGCATAGATTTATCTAGAGGAACAACTTCAGGAGCTGATTAATCATCTTTAGCAATCACTTCTTCTGTGGCGCCATCAGTTTCAGCAGGCCCAGCACAATCCACCAGGCAAGGAGGTGACCAGCCCCCAAAAAAGAATGTTCCCATCACTTCAACCTGTAGAGGTGGTTCACTCCCAAACATTAGAAATGAAGAGGAGAAGGAAGAAGATAGGGAAAAGGAAAAGAAGAAAGAACAGGAGGTGTTGGTGACCAAGCCTCCCTCACCAAGTCCAGTTATCACCTTGGATGACACAAATCCCATGGATGGTCAGTATTCCTCTCAACCGGTAAATACTCTAGCCCTTTTGGTGACCAAGATTTCCTCTTTCCTTGTTCCAACTCAAGACAAGAGGACTCCTCCAATTGCCCAGAAGCTGTTTGATCCTTTGGATCTTCAGTCTGCAATTAAGGTGCTATCCACAGACTCATGGTTGGAAGAAACCATTCAAAAGAAGAAGAAACGGCATGAGGAGGCCATTTATTCAAAGGACCTGAGCCTTAAGGCAACCTCATCTCTGCCACCAAAAAAGAAGGAGAAGAAGAAAAAGTCCATGGCAGCACTTTCCCATGACTCCAAGACCAAGCATATGCTAATAGAAATAACAGAGCCACAGAAAGAAGGAAGGTTTCATGAACTCTCAGCTCAAGATTTCCAGATTAAAACGGTGGACGTAGGGGTGCTAGTACATGACTCGATGGTGAATATTTGGAAAACCATCAACGAGAAGATTGAGGATAGATTAGAAGAACTCTGAGCAGACAAGGAAGTCCTCAAGTCTAAAAACAAGGAGCTAGTAGAGCATATTAAATCTTCTCTTGGCACTACTTCATCTGCTCAGTTTGATCCTAATGCGGAGGTGAATAAGAACTTGCTACTGAAGTTGTAGCAAGAAAGATAGTTTGGTAAAATTTTCAGAGCATGGATAGAAGTGATGAAGGTTCAAGGCCCCATTGTCATTGAGAATTTTGGAAACCTTCTACTTAATGCAGAAAAATTGAAGGATACAACATCAAAACACCAGGAGACCATCTATAATGCATCTAGTGGATTGACATAGCAGTTAGGAACCTTGCAGGAGGTGATTGATATGAAGACCAGTGTTTCAATCTCTAATGGTATCCTCAAGACCAGATAGGAGCCATTATTTCATTGGAGGTAGTCTCTGGAGTTTGTGGTTGAGAACTCAAACAGATCTGCAGATGAACTCAAGACTACGGTGAAGTTAGTACAAAAGGAGATGGATAAACTGTTTGAGTTTTTGAAAGTACTGCACACGGAATCTCAAGTTTTCAAAAGTGACAAGTTTCTGAATACAGAGCGAATAAAATCCAAGTTTCTTGCTTTCATAGATGAGATTGCAGATCTAGCTAACTTCCAAGTGTCAAGAATCAGTGAGCTCTCCACGATAGATGCTGTGATAAAAAAATAAATGGAGAAGCTCCAATCTCAGATTGCTAGGTTGGATGAACTGATAGAGATGCATATTTTTGGATGATCTGAGATGAAAATATAATCATTCCAAATGCTCAGGATTTGGGAAAGGTAATGGATGCAATGAAGGCTTACAAAGGAAAAACCATTACATAGAAGACAACATAGAATCTGTTGACCTGTGTCATCTTCCCAACTTTTGTATATTGTAGCCATTTTTGGCATTTTGTCAGCTTTGTCAGTTTTTGTAACCGACCAGGTTTATTATTAGATTGTTCCTCTCAGAATATTGTAAAGAGGCAATCATTATTGAAATGGGTCATTTTGGAGAAGACCTATATATGTAAATTTCTGTAAAGTAAATGAGATCGACAAAAATTACTTTGGGAAAATTCCTGTAGCTGGGACTACTGTGTGCGACTCTGAGTTTGAAGTGATTTTTGTTGTTCATCTTAGTTAGTTGTGTGATGTTTTGAATGAAGATGCTAATACTAGAAATTGAATGAATATTAATGAACCAAGTTTTGTTATTTTTATTTAGTGGATTGTATGTTTACTATCTTCAACATAAGTAATCTGTTTTCATTTCATTGCACATCCTAGTTCAATAGATTAGTTCTGGCATAAGGATTTAGGAAGAAGGTTAATAGAAAATGAGATCAAGATAATCTGGGTATTGTCGAAGTTTCACAATCTTAGCAATCCAGGAATTGTAGTGTTACACTTTCTTTCTTCATCGCTGCTGGTAGATAATAGTTTGCATTCATCCTGCACTACATAATAGTTTGCATTTCAGATTGCATGTCATTGAGTAAGTCCCCATTCATTGCCTATGTTGTTTGAAGCTTTGAACAACTTGGTTGATCCTCTTCTGCTCTTCGGTTAAGAGCATACCCCTAAAAACCAAAAGACAAAATTCATTGCATATCTTTCACATAAGGGATACTGTACCTTTCAATTCAGGGGCCATTGATAGATTCCTACCACTGACCCAGTCTGTGGTTACTTTTTTTTCTACGATAGCTAGCATTGGGTATTTTCAAGAGTCATTATATAAATCAAATTAAAAATAGACAAACTGTAAACCAATAGGGCTACATACTCTATTTCAATATGTCTCTTTGTAAAATCACCAATACCAGCCAAGTGAATTTTCATCAAACTTTGCCATGCAGGAAAGTTTTCCTTGTTAATCTTTGGTCCATCCCTTTTATACATCTTGATCTTTATCTCCAAGTACCTTCAAACTTTTTCAAGAGAACAAGTGCTCTGATACCCATTGTTAGGATTAATTTAGAATAACTGAGAGGGGCAGAGGGGNGGGGGGGGGGGGGGTGAATTAGTTATCCTGAGGTCTAGATGTGCCCATATAAAACTTTAAACCAACTTCAACAACTCAGATTTGCTCGACAACAATAAACAAAAAAAATGTGTAGTTTACTGTACTAATGAAATAAGCTTGCAGAAACTTAATAGTAAAACACAACAATAATATTCACACATTTTGACACCATGATTTAACGTGGAAACCCAATATGGGAAAAACCACTAGTAACATGCTACCAAAATTCCAGTCTTCTGAAGTGATGCCCTGTTAGGAGCCTACCTTGTTAAAGGTTACAAAACACACTGTTAAATGCGACCTAGTTAAAGGATTTAATCACCTTGCCAGAAGTGGCCTTGTTAGAGGACTTAGAACATTCCAATCTGAATGTCACCTTGTTCAAAGGATTTATACAATGACTGTTAGGTCAACCTAGTTAAAGGATTTGAACTGATACAATGGTTAGAAAGTAATCAGTAGGTGTGATCTGATACATACAACTTACTTTGCAAATCCATATCCAATTTCATCTCTAATGCTAATTCACTGAGTGGCCTCCATTTTGATCTCAGACTTCATATCTTCTTGGAAATCCATCAAGAAATCGCTTCACTTATCTTCTCAGCCTTCTCTGCTAGGTCTTTACCAATCAGTCAATTAACCATGCAATACTTTTGCATTCCACTTCTCCTTACTTGGATACAATAACAATAACATAGTAGATTATATTATACCTCTTCATGTAGGTCAGATAAATATTTTTCCGCTTAATCAAGATCATAGATCTTAAATTAGGTCAGATCCAATGGATCTTTCCATCATTACATTTAATTTACTTCTCCGATATAGTCATTAATTAAACATTGAATCCATGCACTAATAACAGTTTCTTGTGCATTAAATGAATGTGGACCAATCTTAATTAACTTTACATATCCCAATAAAATCAACTATGTTGTCCATAGATCTCAAATCTCATCAATTAACAATATACTATTGCTTGGCTTCCTCTTTCTCCCTCAGCATTTCACTGGCGCTCAACATCATCTTTTCTTTGCTCGGCATCACCTTTTTCTTTGATCGACATCGACTTTGCTTTGCTCAGCATCAACCTTCCAGTGAACTGTCAGTGAGAGATAAACAATGTATCACTTTTCCAAAGTGCCAAATGATCAAGTACCCTGGTGTATACTCATAACTCAACCATTTCCTTGGTCTTCTTGTTATCCTATTCTTTTCAAATCTTAATCAATCAATAGATAAGGTACTCAAACATGCAGCAATAGTCTCACCAGTTAAGGTTTGACATCAATGACAAAATAACAATTGTCTACATTGTATAAATCTTTCCAACATACGCTTGGTGTAGATACTGAACATTTCAGTTTGAACGTATTGGTTTTTGATACTAATGCCAAAAGGGGAGATTTATAATCCTAAAAGAACATATTTTTCATTAGTATACAAGGAAATAGTTTTTGGACTGTCGATAACATGATCACCGTGTGACAGCATTCAGTCAAGCACAAAGGACACTGAAAATAGACAAGGGCAATGGTCACCAAAAATGTTAGTGCAAGTGAAAACCGAAACCAGTGAACACCGAGAGCACTCGCACCGACAAACAGTTCACAGAGGAACCTGACAACAAAAGTTCACAGAGCAACCTAAGAGAAATATGTCTACAGAGACATCACTGAGTACTAGTCTACCGAGAGAGAGTTTCATTTCTGAGAAATGTGGATTTGAGTTACATGTTAGATAAAACACTTTAGTTTTATAATTAGCTTTATGCTTAGCTATAAAACCATTTCTTGAGGAACAAGTAAAGCATATGTAATTGTTTTAAAGTCTAACTGATTGTAAACATGCAAACTAGGAGATCAAGGTCAAGTTGTAAACCTTTGATCATAGAGTTTTTATTGTAAAGCGTGAAACCTAATTAGGTTAATACATTGTATAAATAGATGTAGAAATCAATCTGACAATGATGATTATAGCCACAACAGACATCTAAAGGATCTGACAGAGAGTTTCATGTAGAAGGACACAAAAGGCAGAATTTAGTTATGAAGAACAAGATTTAGGGCTACCGAGTAGAAGAGAGGTATTAATCAATCACTATAGGTGATACACATACATTTTGAACTTAAAGGATCTGTATTCAACAATTCAAGGTTGCATAATATCATGTCAACAAGTATTTTTGACTACTCTCTAAAAATTGTAGCAAATAGAAGAAATCCTTTAAGAAGGTGGACTTAAGAGTCTTATTGTAAATCTCTTAACCAAGTGCACACTTAACAAGGTTGCTAAATCTCTTAACCGAGTAGACCCAACCAGTCTAAAATGTTACTCCTAACAGGGTAAGATCATCAGATGTGATCACACTTGTAGCCTTAACCGACACCTTCCATTCTGCAGATAGTGAAGCTTTGTGGGTTTCATCCCCACAACATTTTTTACCTTCTAACAGGGGTTTTTTATGTTACCAATTCTTGTGTCATGTGTAACTACTTTTCATGGGTATGTGCACCAAGTTGTGGACCAAAAAGGGGGGTATAAGTGGACAAATATTTTCTGAAATCGGGTAAACCTGAACTTGGAACAGGAGTTTGAGGGTCATGCACTCAAAATAAGAAGATGTGTAAAAAATAAAAATTGTAGTACTCTTAATCTAGTTTCAAGAACACTAATTTTTTTAAAAACCCAATAAGAATAAGAGGGTCAAATATTGTGTGCACAAAAACATGTTCCTGATTTTTTTGGAAAAACATAACATAGATGTTTTCGTGCGCGGTACAAAAGGTATAGTTATATTCAGTATTTTTTAAATCCCTTTGGTAGGATGATAGGTAAGAGTGAGATCTAGAATTTGTGTATTTTTTTGTAATTTTCAAATGAGTATTTGTTTTTCTATGATTTTTTGAAGTGGTCACATCCTAAAAATTTGGTACCTGTTCGTGCGCTGGGCATAACTTGCATCAAAATAATTGAAAATGAAAACCTTTTTTTTTAAATTTTATAGAAGCAAGTGTAGAAAAATAATATGTAATTTATTTTTAATTTGAATAAGTATTTCAAAAGTTATTAAAAAAATGGTAGACATATGTCTGTGAGTACATTCAAGACACTAGTAAAGAAAATTAAAGTTTACTATGCTAGTGTTGTCCAAAAATAGAAAAAATTATATGGTTAGAAAGATAAGAAGACGTATGAGATTATGGTGAAAATTATAAAGCTACCTAGTTGACAAATTATAAACCTGATGAAGATAAAGTTGAGAAATCATCTTTAAAAGATAAAAAAAAATGTCTAAAAGAACAAAAAAGGAGGGAAAATGAGCCTCCAAGCCTTTGGGTCATTTTTCAAGCCTCTTTCCGAGCCATAACCCGATCAGGTTTCTTAATTTAAAATAACCTGATCGGGTTCTAAAAAGACAAAAGTACTTCAAAACCCGATCGGGTTCTGTAAAGAAAAAAAGTACTTCAAAACACGATCGGGTTTTGAAAAGAAAAAAGTACTTCAAAACTTGATCAGGTTTTGAAGAAGTAAAAACTATTCATTTTATTCTCCATAACTAGAGAGAGAGAGAGAGAGAGAATGCGCTTGAAATTTTGAAACATTAGAACCACAAAGCGTGACATATAGATTAGTCAATGCTTCATCTAAGATTTTCCAAAGTAACCCAATCTCCTCTTTTGCACTCTCACTTTGTTTCGCTTCCTCCGCACACAAGATTTCAATCTCTTTTTGCATTCTTTGAATTGTTCCCAATTGGTTCTCACTCTCTACACACAATGATGAAATTTGCTGTCTCAGGGCTTGGATAATTTGACCAAGTTGATTTTCCCCATCTTCTCGCAATAATCTCATCTCTTCTTGCAGATTTTCAGTAATTCCAAATTGTTTCTCACCCTCTATCGTAAGTATTTTGTTTTCTTCCTTCACCCCGCGAAGTTCGTATAAAAGACATGTATGGTAATCTTCACAGTATTTAGGAGGCACAAATTGGTAACAATTCAAGCAGTAGGAATCAGAAAATGCACACCCTTCTTCACCAAACTGTATATATGGGCAAGCTGAAATACATCTGGAAGTAGAGTTGCTCCCTTCGCTTCGGGCCATTGCAAATTAGCAAAAGTTTTCTACTCTTCCCTCCAGAAAAATAGCTTATTTCAATGGTCGCCCATGAATTTTTTTAAATGGCTGATTGGTTGCCTTTGCTTCTTTCAATGGCCATCCATGATTTTTTCTACAATCTTCCAACCTTTCATACATAGTTATTACAATTTAATACCCTCCTAGTACATAGGTGTTTCAAGTGAGTGAAATCATACTCTCTCTCTCTCTCTCTCTCTCTCTCTCTCTCTCTCTCTCTCCTATACAGGGTTCTCCTACAACTAAAATTACTCCAATGGCTGTGAGGATCCAATGGTTAAAATGCCAGTTAGGGCTCCATCTTTGCCACACCCTAGGAAGGAAGGGTTTTGAACTAGTATAGACCAAAATGGATGGTTCTCTCTTATCCATGTAATTGTAAAGGAGTCATAAGTATATGAAATAATGATGTATTTTGATGTAATTCCACTTCAAAGCAATGTGAAAGGGAAAAGTGAACATGTATTATTTTAGAGAATTTAAGAGATGTTATTTTAATAATGGAATTTCTTTAAAGTATCTCTTTATGTTGATGGCTAAAAGGAAAATAAAACTAGGAATAGTTATGCTATGATGTATCTAAGTGAATTATAGAAAGGAGAATAAAATTTCATATTTCAACTTAATGTTCAAAGGAAGTATTATGAATGATAACTTATAATTGTAATCAATGGGTAGTTATGATGCGATGGATGGAGATACTAACTTGAATTTTATTGATTAATGACTAGTTTAGGTTTACTTAATGCATTTAAAATGAGTGTAGAGTAATAAGACAATGCATACCTTAATGCATGTTTATCTCTACCCTAATTTTTAAATAAAACTAATATAAATCATAGAATAGTAGAGGTTATGAATTTGATGATTAGTTTTGAAGTAATGGCATGAGTTGATAATTCAAATAATGATAGCTGATTGACTTACGTTTAACTAAGATAAGAACATTAAAATGATCATAGACTAATAAAGATTACAATTCAATGTTTATATTTATGAATGTAAATAGGTTGAGGATGTTGCTTTAGTAGCAAGGTGAGGGAACCTGTGAGGACTTAGGATGGTTAGTAATCTTGCATTTGAGTTTCATAAATAAGTTTTTATTTATGTATTAGAAACGATGCATATCTCACCAGTTTTTTTTTTTTAAAAGAAATTTACTTGCATCTTTAGTAGTTAGATGACTTGTTTCTTGGGTTCCCTGGTGGAGCGTTACACATCTTGTTTGATTGGGATCGTGTGGGTCATTATAGAGGTGTCAAAAGTTTTTAGGTCCTCGTAGGTCCATGCTCTTACATCAATATATTCCTTCAAGACAACCATGATCTTTTCATTTTATTCCTTTGAACAGGAGGTTCCTATAAACACATGTCTTTCTTCTCCTTCTCAACCTATATTAACCCTCTCGTACTTACCTCCATCTGAAGATGAGGGGATCTTTTCTTTGACCCAATAATCTGAGTCAAAGATATGCTCCAAGGATACATCCCCTTAGGAATGATGTTGGTGGGGAGGTTGAGGATACCATCCTCTTCATCTTCTCCCCTATCATCATGTTCTTCTTCTTCTTCTATAACCTGGTCTTTGAAGAATTTGGTGTTAGAAAAAAAGGCAAGGATGTACTTGTCATCTTAAAAATATGGAATGGGTGACATTATCAAGGATCTCTGGAATTGAGACTAGCTCGACAAAAAACCTCCAGATTCATGAGCCTACCATGGGCTCTAGGGTGTTGGAAGCCACCGCTAGGGCGTCGGGAATGTAGTTACACTTCTTGGGAATCAACTTGATATCGAAGGTATCAAAATCCTTTATCAGGCTCCATACCTTTTTTTGATATGCTTCCAATCATTTGTCATGGCATGTGAATAGGCTCCAGACCTATATAACTATCAACTTTGAGTCACCCAATGCCTAAAGGCGAGTGAATCCTTTTCCAAGGGAGAATAAGGGACCTAACAATAAGGCCTTATATTCAATTATGTTATTTGTGCATCCAAACTAGAGTTGGTATGATGCAAGGAAAGATCTCCCTCAGGGGTTTATCAGCTCCACACCTTCCCCACTTCCTTTCTTAGACCTAGATCCATCAAATTTGAGGGTCCAAATATCATTATTGAGGATGTTCTCACTCAGGGGATTGGTTGCAGGTATAAGTGTGGGCATTTCTGGAACACAAACCAAATGTTCCACCATGACCCCAGGGAGAGGAATAGGGTTTGGTTCCTCAAGAATGAGATCTTTGATTTGTGTTGGTAGAGGCGAGTTGTGTTCTAATTGTTGCAATTTTTGTTAGTTTTCCTCCACTAGGGAGGGGATTAAACTGATAATGGTTTCCGAATACATGTCGAAGGTAAGCTCAGAGTGACCTTGACAATGCACTTGACACCACCATGGAAAGAGGAGATTTACCAAGGTTGAATTGAAATCTAGGGTCTTAATGTCGTGATTTAACTACAAGATGAGGTCCTAGGCTCTTTGTGTCAACAAAGTATTCTCTGGGGAAGGGACTCCCTCTGGAATAAAATCAAGGGTTGGGATCTCTCTAGCTTTATAAAGGCTCGACTCAACTTGAGCATAGGCAACCTCATTTTTTTTGTTTGTAGCCAGTAATGAGTTATTTCATTTTGGGCTCACTTTCAATCTTTATTTTCTTGGCTACCCCTTTCCATGGAAGCCATAAGTGGGAAAAGTTGGTTGAGATATACCCATTCAGGGATTTGGACTAGTTTCAACTTAGGAGCATCCCATAGGTCTCTGGGATGTCCACCACTTGGATATCAATAAAACTTAAGATACTGGGATCAGAGGTGAGTTGGATTTGAACATCTTTGAGTTCACCAATCATATTGACCTCAGTTTTGTCAAGTTGAACCACCATACTATTTTTATTTGATAGGGGTTAACCTGAGCCTTTTGCATATAGATAGGAGCATAACATTCCGTGATGCCCTAGAGTCTACCAAGCAGTTATGATGATTCTTCCTGTAGATTTTAAGGCAGAAAAGGAGGGTCATAAGTATAACCCTGGTAGACCACTACATTAGTATCATCAAAAGTGACAATCTTGGCCTCATTGAGGTGGGGTTTGGGTTTTTAAAGGTATTTAAGTAGTGCCTCCTACTTGGGATGACTGTGTAAAAATTCCATGAGAGACATGGTGGTGGTATCATCCATTACTCTGGTGACATCAAACTTCCTCTTCGGGGTCCAAGTTGTTTTCCATGGTCAGGATGTGGTGAGTAAAACAATGGTCCTCGTAGAGAGGGAGGGTTTTTATTGGCATTGGGGTTTAGAGGAAATGAGGCATCTTTTGGGAGAATAAATGTAGTGAAGGATCCCATATTATGACTCTTTATATTATAGGGAGCTCTTGTAGCTTGGAATACCTAAGCCTCATAATCATAGAGAGGATCATGGAATAATCCTCCTAGATCTGATTCTTCCTTGTCATCCTATTATTTTGTGAAGTACAAGCTTTCACAAGAAAAGGTTGCACTGATGTTTTTTGGAGATGGGGATGATGACTAATTGGGAGGTGGAGTATTATCCGATTGTAAAATCCTGATCATTTTCTCCATCGTGGCACAATTCACCTCAGAATGTGAGGTTGTGTCATGAAGCCTACACCAGTTGGTCAAGGGGTGGGAATCCACAATATTGGCAGTATGGCTATGATTAGCACTCCCTCGGGTCTCTAATGGTTTAGAATTCACCCTACCATTACTGGGAACAGTATTCCATTGAAATTTTTTATACGGGTGTCTGTTGTTATTGTTGTAGCACTGCTTGGGGTTTTAGTAATTACTTTGCCCTTGATAATTTCCCTATGGATAAGAGAGCTCGGGGTTCTGAGGAACCAATGGCCATGCTTCATACGGTTTATCTCAGACATGACCTGAGTTAAAATCTTTTTCATAGTGTCTATCTCTACATTTAGGTTATTTGTTTGGTCAGGGTAACGGAGGTAAAGTCTGGTTGGTAACCACAGTGTGATCCATGGTGGTTTGTGGTCTAGCTGGAGTAACCAGTTGGAAGAAGGAATTCATAGGGAGTTGGGGAGTCACATGCTTATTCTACAGCCAAGGGTAATTGGGTTGTATCAGCATTGGATGTGTCATATGATTATGCACATACTAGGGCACGTAGTTCATCGTTGAGGCACCCGTCATGGTATTTGGGTTATACCTACTTGTTTGAGGATAACCCCCGGGATGCATATTGAAGGGTAGGTTATGACCAATACCTTAAGGATTTTTATTTCTCTCGATTGAGATGAAGAGATAGAGCATAGACCTTGGACAAGGTCTCCAGGTCTGTGTCGAAAGTTGTTCATGTTAGCATATTAGCAACCAAGTGGTCGAGAGCATTGAGGCAAGTTTGGATGGTCACTCATTCTGTAGTGGTGAAAGGAGCCATGAATCGTTTGTAGGCTCACTAAAACCTACTATTTAAAATGGTTAAAGGTTCATTAATCTCCTTCCATAGGGAGGAAAACTCGTGGTATAGGTTTTTTAGGTCCACATAGAATCGAGAATGTAATAGGTATGCGTCTTCCATCTCCTACCAACTATGAACCAAGTTTGTGAGCAGAGAGAGGTACCCGTTCAACTCATTTTCCGTTAAGGAGTATTGGAAATTCATGCAGACCACATCCTTGTGTTGGATCTAATGGTAGGATTCATAATAATTAAAGGCTTGCAGGTGTTGTTTTGTGGTATAGAGGTTGTTGTGCTCATACTTAGGGAATATCCTCTCTGAGTTACTTGAGAGATCATATATTCCACCCGCAATAACTCCTAATAGGGAGTTCTTGTTAAATTAAGTTGCCATCATAAGAGGTGTGGTAACTAACTGAGTAGGCAAAATGGTTGTTCTCACACTTGGCTAGGAAGAGGTATTATTTTGGGTGGTAGGATGTCAACCAGAGGTTGAAGCCTTGCTCTTTCTAGCAGTTTTATTAGCTTGGACAAGAGGTTCTATGTCATGCCCAAAATTTAGGGAAAAAACACACCAACATTTTATTATTATAAAACATGTTAATATTACTAAAGTTGTATGTTGAGAAGGGTCAAGTGTTTACTATGTTCACTATCGAGGTTACATCATCGATGGATTTAGTAAATTCCTAAGAGTAACAGGGTGAATTCGATTGAGGTCGAGGGGAATCATGACAAGTGTCAACATCCCTCGATACAGTTACCTAACGTGGTTCAACTAGGTGAGCACACTTAATTGGGATCAATTATATCTAAATATGATTTATTATCCTTTAATGAGTTATTAACGAAATTCAAATATTATGACGATTTCAAATTATGTTAATTAAATTATCTCTTCCTAAGATTTAATGACATATTAATTGAAATAATTAATATCATCGTACTTAAATAATTATGATAATATGTATCTTTTAAACTCTATTTAATAGAATTTGATAGAAAATTATTAAACTTACCATACTGAATTATAGTTAAGTTGAACCCTTATGTTGAATCAACATTTAAATCTAATGTACATATAGTCTATTCATTTTAATTAAACCATATTCTTATTGTCAATATAAATTAATTAAACCTAATTAAAATAATATCATAAATTATTTTATTATAAATCACATTATAACAAATTACTTTACTATGAATAAGTCAAATTGCTAATTACATCGTGTTATTATAATCCATTAATATTCAATCTAATTTAATAATTAGACCTGTTATAAATTCATGCTTTAGAACCTAATTAAATTACTTAAGATTTTGCCCTTTCAAATTAACTAGAATGGTTTCACCTAATGAAATCCTATTATAATATTTAATACATTAACTTAAATTTTTCCATTGGAATTTCTTTCAGAGATTAAATAAATCATTAATTCTTAATCTTTTTAAAACCTTCATTAAAATTCTTCTAGTCTAAAATTATAAATTCATTTTACAATTTTAACCCCTCCCCACTAGCTATCAATTAAATAACAACATACTCCTTTTTATTTAAAATAAAATCCCACAAAAAAACTTCCTCTTAAATTGCAAATTTGAAATTCAAAAGCACCAATATTTTATTTATTTATTCTTATCCAACAACAAAAGAAAAGGAAATAAATTTTATTATTTCATCTCTTTTCCTTCTTCTTCCCTCTCCTCTCAACCCTAACCCTAACCCAAAATTAGGGTTTGGGTGGGTTTTACACTTCCATTACTCTATATAACAACAAGAGAGTAACTATAATGTCAACATTCATTTAAAGCATTTTTTTGAATAAACAATAAACAATAAACAACAAGTCTTTTTTTCTTTTATAACAACGACATGTAAACATAAAAGGATGAAAAAGATTTAATTCTGATTTTGTCTTTTTGATTTCTAATACATGTTTTATTCTTTCTTTTTTTAAAGATGATATCCAAATAGCTAGAGACATACATATTTTAACATAAATAATTTTTTACTTGCACTTTAAGTATAAGTTTATTTTCCTATATTTTGAATCAAAATAAACAACAACGCTTGAATAAGATAACCTTCATTATTACAATAACTTCCTTTTTGAGTAAACAATTTTAAATGCAAATAACTAAATACTCAAGGAAAGACAACATTCACTAATCTTCCTATTACATAGTTACATATACAATCTATTTTTTCTTTCAATGAAAATACAACTTTACAAAATGGGAAAGAACATTGATAATCCACACATTGAAGCTTTATTCACACCTTCTAATCATATTTTCAATCCATAAGCCAAAAACCTAAAATTACAAAAAGCTTGAGCAAGCAAACTCACCTCCCAACCTAGACCTCTAAGAGACCACCCCCGAGTTTGGGGAACCAAAGGTAGAAATGTTACATACACCCAAAACTTGATACAAAAATGCAATATTAACAATAATTAACTCCCATCCATGGCTTCACAATAGGTCTTCGAATGATCCAAGACATGGGGTGAAGGTGGACCAAGTACCCAAGAGGAGAAAGCCACAAAAATAAAGTAAAAAAAATTCCTTCTCAAGGCTTCAAAAATAACTTCACAAGTTCCTTCATTTTGCACAACAACAACCCTTGTGACCCCCAAGACATCAAGCCAAAATACTACCCTTATGCCCCCCAAAATAATAAATCAAAACATGGCATCATGGAACCCATACTCCATGTTTTATCTCTCTCCTCCATGAGAAGAGACTTTACACTCAAGGTCTGTCCAAAAATTCCCTTCACCCCCTTGGCTACTCTTCCCTCCCAAGGGTGAGTGTTCCTTGAGACTCGCATTTACATAATTACAACACAAAGAAAACTTCACAATATAACAAAGAACAACATCCATGAAAACTAAATTGAAAAACTCATACAATCTTACACTACAATTCATCCACATTCATTCATTTTCAACATGTAAGAGAAAACAAGATATGGAGTGCTTCCACCAACCTAAGTCCAAGCTTATGGAAATTAAGTTTGTAGAAGAGATTCTCTTTTGTCCAAGTCCTTTTTCCGCGGCCCTCACTAACTCTAGAAGTCTCTAAAGATAGAGAGTTGGTGATTAAAAAAACAACATTTCTCCAAAGTCCCTCTAAAAGGCTTCCTACCAACCTCTCAACCAATTGTCATAAAGAGGGTGTTGCAAAAGAAATTTCTTTTCTCCTTTCTTGTCTGCCCATATAAATGAGATGAAGACCAAAATTGGGGAAAAGGGGATGGGCTTGTCCTTTTTTTTCCAACCCCAAAATTCTCCACTTGACTTAAGA
Organism: Thuja plicata; assembly: GCA_018584345.1. NCBI lineage: Eukaryota > Viridiplantae > Streptophyta > Pinopsida > Cupressales > Cupressaceae > Thuja > Thuja plicata. The sequence continues at coordinate 1,506,121 of MU225608.1, read as the reverse complement.
GGCATTTTTTATGGGCCATAAATGAGTTAAGGGCTATATTTTGACTAAAATATAACCCTAATCCATAGTATACCAAGTGGGGTAGTTATAATTGACCCAAACTACACCATAGGGGCTCATTTAACCCTCCAAAACCCCCCTTGAAGTTTACCTACAAGTTCGACTAGATTTGACCCAGTTTATGCCTTCCTAACCAAGGGGTCTACATGGGAACACTAAAAGTTAACCTCAAGGTAAGAGTCACACTCCATCCTACTCATATAGTCTTGTTATTCCAACACAACTCATATTACAAGTGTCAAGTGACACTACACAATTACACATCTCATACACACATGTCAAGACCATTAGTTTAATCATATATTTACAATTTATAATAATACAATTATACAACATCGCAATTATGAAATAAAATACATAACAATGAGGTTTTGTCTCTTCATTAGACGCAACCTTGACTTTCACTGATATCACAATGGTCTAACCTTGGTTGCTCGATTTATTTCCATGGTCAAATTTCCTGCACAACTAAATCCAAAAATCAGTAGTCCAAGAAAACCATACATATAAATAATATAAATAATTGATAACATTTAAGCATATATCCTTCTCAATTGCATATAATTCACCATTAATCAAAATAGTATTTGAAATATAATTTCTACACGAAACCCATTTACTCACAAAAGCATATGCGGAATAAAATCATCATATAATTTCACATGTCAATATGGTTTAACCATGAATCTATAATTTCAATTGCATCATAATAATAATCTAAATTATTCCATCATAATATAACACAAATTCCTCATCATATAAATGAAAAGTATTGACTCAATCCTAAAGAGGTATTCTTGGGGTGAGAGCCCCTCCTTGGGAGAACTAATTGATGCAAGAATGTATCAGTCCAGTGGATTTCAGAGCTATATCATTTCTTGGACTTGATATATGGATCCACTCCTCAGGGGGAGTGATCACAGGAACAAAATAGAACACATTTGGGTGTTTAAGAACATGGTTGCTGTAGGCATGCAAATTTGAAAGAGATACACCTAGCAGAGATAAGATGGTCAGAGATGGAGTAATGACACCCTTTGCCATTGATGTCAAAGGGGGGAGAGATTCAGTGGAAAATCATTACTATTTTAGGGAGAGCTGTGAAGAGGATATTAAGAATATTGTATTGAGATGGGAACTTTTTGATTGATGAATTTTCTCATGTGTTGCCATAGATTCCAAAAGGGGAGAGTATTGGAAATGGCTTCTATTGGATTTTTTTACATTCATGTTTTGTCATTGATGTCAACACATGTTCTATTGAAGTCTCAGTCAGACTATTTTTCTTAGGCACATGCAAGACTAACAGTCGTGTACAGACTCTCAGAGGATGCAAGCACATATATGTATTAAGGGACAAGATGGGATCTTATATCTAAGTTTCTTGAGTTTATTTTTCTATTTGTTTGAGTTACAACGGTTTTGGTGAAGATTGTTTGCAAAAAAATGATAATTAATTATGGCAGTGTTAGTCTCTGAGTGTTGTGGATAGCATGGATGAGATAACGTGTCATGTTATGTGATCTTGGGGAATGTTAGGAGACATGTTGAGGAATGTGTTCTAATTCTTGGGTTGCAAGAATCTTGGTGACATCAGTTGTGGCGTGTGTTCTGGAGAAGACCTATTTGGGTTTGACTTCAAAGATGTAGCATGTATTATGGATGGCGAGCGTGAACTGTGGATCTGGGATTATATTTGATGATTTGTAATTGATGTTTACTTCTTCAAGGTACCATGTGTATCTTAGAAAGGGTTTATGTAATTTTTTATGCATTGGGGAAGTCTTAATTGGCCAACCTAATTATTGTAAACTTGTATAAAGGAGAGTTGTTTCTTGATAAGGAAAATAGACAGTTAAATGCGGAAGATGCAAGCTTGTATTTGAGAATTCTTCTGGATGTAGAGTAGAGATAGTAATTGATGAAATTCATAGGAAATATTTAAGCAAATCTAGTTGTTATGAGTCACTTCACTAGATATTATATATTTGTATATCTGCATCTCAGACAGTGAGTCCTAAAGGTGGATTTAGCCTTCTTTAGGCAGTAAGCCTGGGTATAGTGAGCTTATTGTTCTCTTGACATATAACAAGGTCTTTCCTTTAATATGGACTGTATACTATATGTAATAACCATCTCCTAACAGGGATAAATCTCCTAACAGGGATACTATAATTTCACTACATTATTTGTGGATGCTAATTTCCACCGGGGTTTTTCCCTTAACAAGGTTTCCTCAACAACAATTGGTTGTGTTATGGTGTTGATATCATTGTGTTCAATATTGCATTTATCATTTGGTTTATGAAGTAAAATTTTATGGTATGCAACTGATTCCCCCCTCAGTTGTATTGGTGATCTATTATTTCTAACACCAACACCTTGTGATCATCTTTTATCCATACAATCTCATAGGGTTTGGGATTTTTCAATCTCTGCAACTGTAACTTATCTACCATTTCCTCAGATGCCAAATTCTTAGAACTACCACGATCAACAAAAACTTTAAATTCTTGACCACCAAAATGACATCTAGTTCAAAATAGGTTCTTTCTTTTCCAAGGGTTCTCCATCTTTTCATCATGCTAAAAGGTTATGCTCATGATCAATGTCTCTCCCTTTTCAGCTTGACTGTCATTGACCAACTCAGAAAATCCCTCTTCTTCCACAAGAGTTTTCCTTCTACTGCTTTCAATTCTCCATTAAGATACACCTTGTGTGTATTCAAAGGCCCTATGACCTTCTCCACCACACTTGAAACAAGTTCCCTTAAACACCTTTTTATCATCTCTTCAATAGCCTTCATTCCTATAACCACCTCTATAAGAATTCCTTTCATGAATCTTCTCCTTTGTCTTTCCTTTATCAGAATCACCAACCGATCTACCACCTCTACCTCTCTGGAATCTTTCACCTCTACCTTTTTGTCTTTATTATTGTCTTCTACTTAACTTATCTTCACCCTTTAGGGCATACTGATAAGCATCTTCCACATTCCAAATCTTGACCATACTAAGCTCCTCTTTTATTGACATCCTCAAACCATTCAGGTATCTTGAAAATCTCTCTACTTCATCCTCTTTAAATCCATATCTAATATCAACCTTATGGAACTCCTCGGTGTATTATTTCACATTCATATCCTTTTGTCTAAGATTCTGCAATCTTTTGATCAAACTGACCTAATAATCAGAGGGTAAGAACTTTGATTTAATCTTGTTCATCATCCTATCCCAAGATTTGATCTTCTCTTTACCTCCACTCCTCTCATCATTCTACAAATGATCCCAGCAAAGTGAAGCATGACCTCTTAACTTAGTATAATCATACTTTACCTTCTTATCTTCATCAATACCTTTAAAATTAAAATACTTGTCCATAGCTGAGATCCAATCCAACAACTCATCTGCATCCAATCAACCATCATAATCAGGTGGATTAAAATGTGGTCTATTATTAACCCTAGTAAGAGCCCTCATAAACCTTTCCTCTCCCTTATCTGCTTGAGGTTGTTCTCGGGCTTCTCCTTCAACTTGTTTTTTAATTTTTTCTTCAACATTACTTCTTCAATATGTCAACCTCTGCTCTAGGATGTTTCCACCGCCTCCAATCTAGCAACAATCTATCTCAACATTTTTGCAACATTAGGGTCTGCACCTCTTCCACCTCTAGCACCTCTCTTAACCATCTCTAATGATTCCTCTGCAACCATGGGTCGATCCTTATTCTTCTACCCCATGAAAAACCAAATCAGTAACAACACACTCAGGAGACACGATCCATTCACTGCAATGAAAAAACTTCACTCTGATAACACTTGATCCAGGAAAGGTAGGAGGGTCTAAGGAAATGAAAAATCCAACCTTGAAACAAGAGTTACACAATAGAAACTTAAGGATTTCAAGAAGTAAATACACAGAATTAGAGTATAGAACACACATGCAACAATTTCATTCATATGTAAAACAATTATAGAGATTTGCAATAGAAGTCAACATGCCCAGCTCAAATGCAGGAATTTATTACCAAGAAAATAAATTATTCTTCCTGACTATGACTGTAACAACCTCCTTCAAAGCCCTAGCTTACAACCTTTGATCTCTAGCTTCCATCCCCAAAACAAGGACCAAGATCCTGTTAGAGTAATAAGTTAATTATTAGAATAATAAGTTAATTCTCTTATTAATTAAGTCATTTGATTTAATTAATAAAGTCACTTATTATCTCTAGTTTACCTAAGCTAAACTCTAGGCATGTTATAATTAATTCTTTTATTAATTATTCATGCAACCTAGGTTTCTCCACCTTTTGGTGTTCAATCTCCTTTATAAGGATTGATCTCTTTGTTTTTCATTTATTCCCTCTCTGAATGAATATTTTGTCTTTCACATCATTCTGAGTTTTGTCTCTAAGCTTTGATTTTGTAACAGGTTATTTTGCATGTAGTGGATCTTGGTGGTTGAATTCTATGAATTCTGACATGGTATTAGAGCCTTGCTGTTGTAGCCCGTTCTTGAGTTTTTGAAGTTTTTGGAGCTTCAAGGGTTTTAATTTTTTTCAGCAATTTTTGTGTGGATTTAAAGGGAAAAACATTTTAGAGCACTTTGAGCACAAACCGACCTCACGGTTGAGCTCAAAAGGCCCAAAAACCCTATTTTCATATAAGCCACGTCCAATTTGGACACAGTTGAAATCTGGGCCCTATTTTTGCATGCACAACCTTGGAATCCTTTTCTAGGCAAAAATGCCTTAGTTTTCACACTACCTTGGTTTCCATACTGCCTCAAAATTCACGCCACTATTTTTTTTTGCATGGAAATTTGGGTTTCTTGGTTCTCTTCTTGTTTTGGAGTAGTCTTCGGTGTTTTTCTCATAAATTGAGCAAAAAGAGCCTATTTTTTTCAAACAAGATAACACAGGAAAGCTATTTTCAAGATGGAGATTTTGGCAGGGGTGTCATTTTGAGATTTTTTTGTTTTACTGGATTTTTTTCCTGGCCTCTAGAATGAGCATACAGACTCCATTTCTTTCTCATGAACATGCATCAAAAAGCTCTTGACGAGCTCTCTTTAGATCTAAGACTCTTTTTCTAAAAAAATTATTCAGGTATTTTCCCTTTCATTTTGAAGCATATATTACACTGTCTCTCCTTATCAATGGCAGATTCAACTTCAATTAAGCTTCTCACTCCTCACAATTTCCATGTATGGAAATCCCGTATGAATTGGCTTCTCTAATCACGAGGGTTATGGTCTTATTTAGACACCATTCAACCAGTCTTGACTTGTACTTTCAAGATCATGTAGCACATGAATAAGATGGATGAGGCCATGGGTGTTCTTTCTCTACATGTTTCAGATAGTTTTCTCTTCCATCTTGATGGGTGTGATACCCCTCTTGATATATGGGAGAAGTTTCAGACTCTCTTTGGCACAATCAATGAGTTTAGGGCACTTCCAATTGAGGTAGAATTGACAGCTTTAGGTCTTGAGACATTCTCTTCTATTGAGGATTTCTTGACAAAATTCAAATCTATCAGATCTATCTTGCAAGGTTGTGGAAATAATACGACAGATACACAGTGCATTTACCTGATTCTTTCTAAGCTTCATGATCCCTTTCAAATATTTTCTTCTACCTTTCATTCCACCATGGATGCTTTGGGTCCATGATTTACCATGCCTACATTTGATATATTCTGTGATAGTTTGAATCATGAGAAGGCAATGCTATCTCAGCTTGATTTTCTCACAGGATCACATAACCATGCATTGGTAGCTCACCCATCTTCAGAGAAGCCAAAGTAGAAATAGATATCTATGACCATAGATTCTAGGAGGAATTATAGTTCTTAACACTCCTTTGGCCCACCTCCTCCTAAGGAGGGAAAATTGAAGACATAAAGACCTCAGTGTGCTTATTGTAAAAATCCCCATCATGATGAGTCTCATTGTTATGAGAAGAAGATAGATGGATATGCAAAACAAATTTTTGATTTGCAAGCTCTTCTTTAGATGAGCAACATTGATATTCCTTCTTCTCCTTCTCATAGGTCTTCTTCTTCATAATCATTCCAGCTATATAGATGGGAAAACATAAAGGGTCAAGCATTATGTGCAACTTATATTCCACACTCTTTTATATGGCTACTAGATTTAGGTGCTTCACACCATTTGGCATCTTCTCAGGATTTATTCTCATCTTTTGAGGCTTCTCCTACCCCACACATTTTGATGGGGAATAACATTGTTATAACTATATGTGGGAAAGGTTCTATTGACATTAATCATGGTGCATTCCATAATGTACTATGTGTTCCTTGTTTGTCCTCTAACATTCTCTCTATCTATCAGATTACTTAGAGTGAGACAGGGAAAACAATTGAGTTTACTCTAGATTAAGTTCACTTTAGAGACATTGAAACACATAATATTATTGCAACAGTGATAATTGATCATTCTTCCTACTTGTACTCCTCTCATTTTGGTCCACCATCTCCACTGTCAAAGAATAGCTCTCCTTTTTTATGAGAGCCTATTGAGGTGAAGTCGGGTCACTTCAACTTATGTGTAGTTCCTAAGATCAGTGTTCTAATTTCTACACCTCCACCTCATGTTGAGTTTAAATTTTTTCATCAGGACTCCTCTTCAACTTTGCTAGAAGTTATTGCTCCATGCATCGAGCCACCTACTGCAGTCATTGTAGACATATTAGAGGATATTCATCTCCTCTCAAGTGATATATTCAACACATATATTGGCCCACCTTCATTAGAGACTCCATTACAGGAGTCTCATACATTCTCTTTTGAGCATCAACTAGGCGTTCCATCTTTTCCTCACATTCAACGGTTTCCTCTTCTTTGTCCAACACTTTTGTTTCTTCTGCAGTGGAGCCACATTGGTCCAATCATCGAAACAAGGGTTCTATCATTATGGGGGGCTTTGGATTCTTGATCCTCTCTCATGGGGGGGTTGGTTGTACTTATGGTTTTGAGAGAGTCTCTTGAACCATTTCTTTTCTGCATGCTTTTTCCATCTCTTTTTGGAGTAGAGTTTTTTCCCATGTGGTTTTCTCTATTTCTACACTTTACAAAGATTTGGTTGTGATTGGGTACCTGACCAGGCCTTTTTGTTGGGACCCAAATTTCCTTCTTTTAGTAGTTGTTTCTAGGTTTTAGCTTCTCCCTAAGTTTATCTTAAAGGGGGGTGTTAGAGTAATAAGTTAATTATTAGAGTAATAAGTTAATTCTCTTATTAATTAAATCATTTGATTTAATTATTAAAGTCACTTATTATCTCTAGTTTACTTAAGCTAAACTTTAGGCATGTTATAATTAATTATTTTATTAATTATTCATGCAACCTAGGTTTCTCCACCTTTTGGTGTTCGATCTCCTTTATAAGGATTGATCTCTTTGTTTTTGATTTATTCCCTCTTCGAATGAATATTTTGTCTTTCAAATCATTCTGAGTTTTGTTTCCAAGCTTTACTTTTGTAATAGGTTATTTTGCATGCAGTGGATCTTGGTGGTTGAATTCTATGAATTCTAATAGATCCAACCTAAATACATGACCGTGACCTAATAGGTCGGCCTTAAGATTACATTTCCCAAGAGAAAAAAACATGTTACCAAATAAATCCATTCAGCATCCAATAAAAAATATTTAACCAAAAAATAAATCACAAGGAGTGATCATACATACAAGTTGGAAAAACACATAGCTACATAGGAAAATGAGCCATCAGCACCGTCGATCAAATATATCCAACCAAGGATCCAAACACTGAACGGTTCTAGAACATGAAGAACACATTCTAAACACAACCACTAAATCCAGCATAACTTTAGGCGCAATTCCCCAAATGAGTTGCAATCATAGGAAAATATTCGTAATGATCGCTAGAACACAAAGCAATGACTACAACCACCAACAATCTGTAGAACTCAACCACGACAAAAAAAACAACAACCAATGACTAGGAACAAAAAACTCAAATGTTTTTGGTGGATGCAAGATTTCAATGAACCCAAGATGCTCTTGCATCACAATGTAATCTAAATGATGCTAAAGTGATCATATTCTATTCCAATTGAATGATAATCAACAACCAAATAGAGTCTAAGAACCAGAAAACTAGAATATCTTATAGTAGATGGTAATGCAGATTTTGGAACTAAATGATATGCAAAATAAAGCTTCTCCATCCATAGCCAAACTCCAGTATCTGATAAAAAATAAATAATAGACAATGAAAATAGTATGCATACCTTGTGTTTACGAGAAGAATCTTGAAGATGTGTCCTAAAGATATAAATTTTCTCCTTCAAAATATTTGTTTGTATTTTACTGACATTATCTCCAAGCTACTTGTATTGATCCTATAGATTAGAAAATTATGAATGATTAGACGTTACAAATCAATGATGATACAAATAAATCAATTCTATTTGAAGTCACATGCAAAAAAGAATATGGTCATTGTATTTAGTAAAAAACCCTTTGTATATGACATGTAAACAGATTCAAGACAAAAAAGAAATACAAAGGTGGCAACACCGGTAGCTATAAGAAAGTTGTAATAGCTGCAGGAATAGTTAGCTGCTAAAACTGAAACAATCAGCTTTGTTATGCCTTGGCTTAAAGAACAATCATCTCTATTCTTCATTGGTTGCAGGAAAAATCATCTTTGTTCTCCCTTATCCACAGTAACAATCATTTCTATTCTACCTTGGCTATAGGAACATTCAAAGGATAGAGTTCAGATGGCTGCAGGAAAAATAAAACATATCTACAAAATACACAAGACAAAGACCATATCTATAGGATGATAAGAAATAATGTTAAGACATCAAGAAAAATAAGCCCCCTTAGATACTAAATATTATGTCGGTTCAAATTTCCTTTAGATCAGTAGAAATGATCATAGAAAATGACATAAATGAAAGAAAAGTGAAATCAGCCATGCATAAATACCTCCTTGAAATATAAGCATACATAATAAACTATTATCCCTACATTATACTTGTCTAGGGTGCATGCAATAAAAGTGTGTTCATAGTCAAGGGAAGAAACTTCATAAGAAAGGGAAGACATAAATCATTGAGTGTAGTGTCTTTGATGCATGAAAAGAGTATATTCAAACTAAAGAGAAACAATGTTAATTTATCAAATAGAGGCTTTAACAATGGAGCAGTGTAAATCATTAAGAGAGCAACATTTTGGTTGGGACAAAAAATTCTTAATGAGAATAATTATTTTCAATGAGTAAACAATGGTTTAAAACTCAAAAACAACAGCATTTCAAGAAGCGGTGCATCATAAATGTGTAGATTTAAAACTCCAAAATGATAACCTCTTTGAATAAATAGAGGATAATAAAATAATATCAGAATTATTTACCAATGATGATAGGAATAAAGGCTATAAATAAATAAATAATCAAAACTTCAATAGGGATGATTAATAATAAAGGTTAAGATAAATTATTTCACAGGAAATCACTGGACATTTTTCGGGAATTGAATTATTTGACCCCTTAAAACTAAAAAATAATTTTTTTGGAAGGAAGAGTTTTTTGGTAACATCAATATATTCCTACTCACAAATTTATAGGGTTTTACTAGCCCATACGTAATTATACCAACATATTTTCTAACTGCAAATTCTAAGAAAACATTTTTGAATAGGGTACTATCATGCAATTGGACATAACTCATTCACTTCTCCATTTAAATGACTCAAATTTGAACCAAATAAAACTAGACTTAGATACATTTCATTTGGGTATGATCTCATGTATTCATGTGTCCTTATAGGATCATACCATGCATACAAAGTGAGTGTAACAATAAAAAACTAAAAAATAGCCATTTTGCATGCATGGTACGACCCTGTATGGACACATGAATGCATGAGACAATACCCAAATGAAATATCTCCAAGTATAGTTTCATTTGGATCATGTTTGAGTCATTTTCATATAGAAATGAATGATTTATGACTGTTTTGATGACAATACCCTGTTCAGAAATATTTTCCCAGATTTTACAGTTAGAAAACATGTTGGTGTAATTATGCATGGGATGGTAAGAAGTTATAAATTTTCAAGTAGGAAGATATTGATGTTACCAAATAACTTTCTTCCTTCCAGAAAAAATAGTTTTGATTTTTAAGGTGTCAAATAATTCAATTTCAGAAAACTATCATGTGATTTCTTGTGAGAGATCATGTCACTGAGCAACAGGAAGGTTGCAGCGACTTTGTGGCTGCATCATATTCATAAAGAAAAATAGTGTTTCCATTGGGGAACATTCATTATTTGCATAAGGATAGTGACACTTTTTTGAATCATATTCCTCTTTAATTTGTGAATCCATAAATCAACAACAATTGAAGAAAGGAGTGCATCAAAACAAGAGGACAATTAAAATATATTTGTCAAAGGTAGTGTCACAACATATGAAGGGTTAGAGAAGCTAAGGTAAAGAGAGTGATTAAAAATAATGAGCAGATTAAATGAAAATAAAATAGAAAAAGGAATGCACCAAAAATAGTGAATGTGATAACATAGTTCCAAGTTCTATCAAATTCAAGAATTGGTATGTAGAAACATTGCTTTCAATCTACAATATTGTGGTAAACCGTGAACAACAAAGACAAAGATATATATGAATTTTTCACTTTAAAAAGGCAATCCACGTTGAAAAGGATAGTGAACTTTTTTTTTTAACAACATTTTCAAGAAGAAGGTCAAAAATTAATGTCAAAGCATGAAAAAAAATTCCATACAAAAGAGAACATTTTTCACAAAGAGAAACAACTTCATCGGGTGAAGAGATAGAAAATGTTTTTAGTAGCAATTTAAATGCTTTGTAACAACGTAATAAAAACAAAATATTTTCATATAAAAAAGTAGCATGTCGAAGCATGAGAAAAAATGAGTTTAAATGCATGAAAAACATATTATAAAAGAGAAAAAAACATAGCCTCTAAGGAGAGTGAAATGCAGATTTTATAGAAAGGACAATAGATGTCTTAATGAACAACAAATTTCCAAGAAGAGGATAGTAGATCAAAAACTAAGAAAAAATAATTAATAGTTGTTCATTAGAGAATGCAACAAACATAACGCAAGAAAGTAGCAGAGAAAATGATCATAATCGATGATATGAAGACGCCTCCTCACTTTCAAAGGACTACACAGAACAGAGCCTTCATTGTCCTATTTAGAAGATATGACTATTCTAACAGTGAAAAAAGACACAAATGTAGATCTCATCAAAAAGAATATTAGGTCTAATTTATGAACAACATGGAGGAATAAAAGAACTCAAAAATATAGATCATGGGGCATTATTGTCAACATAAAGATAAAGGATATTTTCAATAACCAAGGACATGGGCAAAAGAAGAGATTGTAATGAAGGTAAAAGATGTTTAAAGGAGATAGTATGCTAGATAATACTTTTGATTTTTCCACTTGATGCATAGACATCTTAAAAGGATAGCTACTGTTCTATGACTACCCCCATAGTGAAGACAATAAAAATGAAAGACATTAGTATTCAAGGTATCAAAAGATGAGTTATCATGACTAGAGGATATTGGTGAGAAAGGGGTCACAGGTTCCTTATGCACTATTTTATGAACCATTGAGTGGAAATCTATTTTAATGGAGACAAAATGTAATCAAAGGTGTAACATGGTTTGTGTTGTAAGGCACAAAAGAATCAAGAGAACATAGACAAGGAATTTTTTTAAAGAGAAGGTAGTTTTAGAGCCACATAATGCATAATGGAGGGAGCATATCTCCTAATGACAAATGTATTCTATTAAAATAATATTAAAAAATAGAAGAAACATAATATTACTACAAATTCTTACCTTCCAAAGAAATAGTGCATCTCTAAATGAAATCTCTCTACAGAAAATGATCATCAATATCAAAAATGAAAACATGAAGCTTCCACTACCTAATATCTCTATCATATGCAATAGAAATTCTTCAATAAAAAAATTTCACATTTCCTAAAATTACAGAAGAAAATACTACGACTCATGGAAAAAATATAATAAAGAACATTATGAAAAACCAAGACCAAAGAAACAAAATATTAGTTCATGTTCTAATGTAACCATAAATCTTCAATGGAAAGAATTCACATTTACCATTGTCTTTGCCTCTCCACACACATAAGGTTGTAAACCACAATTTATCAGAGGTAACTGCAGCTTGCATCTGCGAACATTCTTTTTTTTTACTCTGCCAGATTAGAGTTGTCGAAGCTTTTGATTTTCCAAAAGCATTGAAAAAGTAAGCCATAGCTGCACCAAAATTGAACTAATTATACCCTGCAATGAATAATAATGCAACCTTATATCAGTAATCAAATACTGAATGCAGTTATAAGTTTGATAAATTGAAAAACCAAGTACCCAAAAAAACTTGCACATTTATGACAAGATTAAAAAAAGAAAACATGCAATCTTAAGAACATCAAATCTTTCAATTAACATAGAATTTATAGAAATTTATATTAATATACTCCGTGGATTCAAAAAATGCTTATCATGCCTCTATTACCAGTAAGGGAATAGATAATGCATCTCCAAATGTCAACACAACACGTCTAATCTAATTCAATGTTTTGGTAATTGTTACCAATTTTTGTGCACAACTCAAATTGGCAGAGTTGATCCAACTTTGCCCATTATTAAGTGAAGTTTCATTTTATTTTCTACTTTTCTTAAGTTATTTGCATATGGTTGAGTCAAAGAAAGGTCTCAGTCAATAATATTTCAATCATATTTCAAGTTTCTAATGCACCATGAATCATTGATCTAATAAGTGAACTCTCTCTCTTTTAAGAAGAAATACTTTTGACGTAATTATGTAAATAAAATTTACCAAATTCAAGCTTTTTGAAAGAAACATATCTACATGAACACTTAATAAATCTTAAAGTAATGTAAATAAATGTATTTTTCTTTTATTTAAACCTTAAAATATTTTTTAATATGTCAACCCAATATGAAGAACACTGATACAATGTTCTTATACAATAATGTTTATAGAATCAAATGATAATGAGAAAAATGCATCACATGTAATATCCAACTAATGAACACATTCAACAATTAGAACATTGCATTAATAAGGAACAAGCCAATGACCTTATAAAGATACATTGAAAGAGAAAGATCAATAATCCAGTACTGATACCACAACAGAACATTGAAGATCAAATACATATGTATAACATAATAGAAGAGATCAACGATAAACAATATACATGCTCAAAGCTGTCAGATTTCCACAAATTTTTGTTCTCTTTTCTCTCTTGCATCCTGATGATGGATTATGTAGTGTGAACCGAAATGTTGATGCTAAAAAATCATTACACAATCACACTTAGAAGAAAAAAGAAAAAGTATACATGCTAATAATGGAAAATGGGAACAATAAATGGAGGTCAATCCATGACCATAAGGTACATCATCAAATTAGTTACATCTTGCATGTTAAAATGTAAAAGGAAAGAGCATTAAAAATTTTCAGCATGTATTGTTGTTATATATTTTAACTGGGCACATTTGAGATATCAATGGAGGCATACAAAGGAGATCATTGAACACCATAGGGAATAAAGATCCTTTTTTCTATTCAAAAAATGTTATCAACATTAAATAAAAGATTATTAATATAATGCTACAGCTGTGAGAAGTTAATGAGTAGAAAAAAAAAGGTTTCAAAGCATCTACAAAAGTTACCAATAGTTTTGTTTTCATCCATCATAAAGATCTGCCAAAATGAAGGAAATCACAGGAATGACAGAGGTAAAAGGAACATCGATGTTAAAATATTTTCATGCTTTTATATGAAGTTTCAAGTTTGCAAATTCATGAAGATAACAAAGTAACCATACCGGGAAATAGAGGGTAAAGGTTTCCAACATACCAAGTGAAAGATGGAATTTAGATTGGTTTAGAAACTTCATAGATTCATTAGAGAATGAGATACATAGTTACTTCAAAGGTCTTCAAAGAGATATATGTAATAAAGAAAGGGTTTGCAAGAAAAATGATGCAAATTTATTTTAAACTAAGACACAAAAAGCTGTCATGAGCATTACAGAGAAAGGAGAAATATAAACAATTTTATCTTGTACATTTCAGTTAATGCAGTAAGGTTCTACAACATGGAAATAATTAATCAAAAAAAGTTGCAAAGTCTATTTTCTGACACTGAAAAATTTAGACCCATCTAGGGTTTCAAGCATAAATAAACAAAGATATTTTATTCTTTTCCAAAAAATCAATCAGTAGAGTTGCAAGTTCAAGCATAGAAAATGTTTCATGGCATGAGGTTTCAATATCAGAAATCTTAGTTGTGAAGAAGATGGAATACATTAAAGAAGCCCTCATAACATTTTCCCAGATAGTTGCAACCTATGTAGAGGAGTGCACTATACTTCATCCTCGACAAAGCTCAAACCCTCATATTTTTTTTTCAGATATAATGATCGATACACAAAGAGTATAAATGATGAGAAAATCGCAAAAGGAAAAATAGTTTTGTTCCCTTTACTTGTGTTCATACAACTCAAATCAAGCTTTAGATATAAGAAAGCTGAAATATATGCAGAGATCCACTATTGAGTGTGTATTTCTACCCCAGAATAGAGCTCAAGTGTATGTAGATAGAAATCATTATCCCCCATTATTTTTTGCGAAAAATAGAGCTTTTAAACATGGTAATGGAAGCATACCTGTGAGTGAAATGAATGGTGAAGAAAACTTTTATAGAAAGATCCAAACACCCAAGTTCTCCATTAGACCCTAGAAGGAAGAGATGTGAACCAGGGAAGGTTCTGGAGTTTTCCAAAATGATCAAATGAAAGATGAGCCCAAGTTAGGATTTGAAAATCCTATGTTTTTTTTGGCGGCTAAGTTTTACACACTTGCATTTTTGCGAGAATTATAAACCAAATAGCTACAGGCTATTTTATTTAAAATCATTGTATAATTTAAATTTTTTATTTATATTTATTAAATGGTGTATTAAAATTGTTTATTAAATATAAATAAAATTGTTAAAAAAGAGAAGTTTTACACATTTTATTTATAAACTATTTGTTCACATTTATATTGTGTGTGCATTATATGAACTGGCAAAGAAAATAACAATTTAAATTTTTGAAATAACATGGCAGAGAATTCAAGCGGGAATGTGATTTCAAATTTAAAAGGTGGTTCTGGAAATGGCAGACTTTGCTCCTAGACCAGCTCCGACCGGGGGTGGTTTGTGTTTGATTATATTTACAGGTGGGGCTCCACTTGCTGGAGAGATTCTTCGGGTCAGGGTCAAATTAGCTAGAAGTCAACCGAGTGTGCTAATAATGAGATTAATGTGGAAAAAAAAAAATCTTGTGCTAGTGGGCCTTTGCCAAAAGTGGTGGGATTAAAAGGGGGGAACACTTTGTCTGACGCCCTCAAGAAGAAGCTGATAACCCTAAAGGATCATATTTTATCATTAGCATACAAAGGAAATAGTTTTGGACTCTCGGTAACAGGATCACCGAGTGACAACATTCAGTCAAGCATAATGGACACCAAAATAGTCAAGTGTAGAGGGCACCAAAAACAAATAAGTGCAATGGTCACCAAAAATGTTAGTGCAAGTGAATACCAAAATCAGTGAACACCAAGAGCACTATCACCGAAAGATAGTTCACAGAGGAACCCGACAACACAAGTTCATAGAGAAACCTGAGAGAAGTATATCTACAGAGACATCACCGGGCACCAGTCTACCGAGAGACAATTTTATTTCTGAGAAATGTGGATCTGACTTACATGTCAGATAAAACACTTTAGTTTTATAATTAGCTTTATGTTTAGCTGTAAAACCATTTATTGAGGAACAAGTAAAGCATATGTAATTGTTTTAATCAGTCTAACTGATTGAAAACATGCAAACTAGGAGATCAAGGTCAAGCTGTAAACCTTTGATCATAGATTTTTTATTGTAAAGTGTGAAACCTAATTAGATCAATACATTGTATAAATAGATGTAGAAATAAATCAGACAATGATGATTGTAGCCTCAACATACATCTAAAGGATTAGACAAAGAGTTTCATGTAGAAGGACACAAAAGACAAAATTCAGTTATGAAGAAAAAGATTCAAGGCTACCGAGCAAAACAAAGGTATTAATCAATCACTATAGGTGATACATATACATTGTGAAATTAAAGGATCTGTATTCAACAATTCAAGATTGCATACTATTAGGTCAACAAGTATTTTTGACTACTCTCTAACAATTGTAGAAAATAGAAGAAATATTTTAAGAAGGTGGACTTAACAGTCTTATTGTAAATCTCTTAACCGAGTGCACACTTAACAGTGTTTCTAAATCTCTTAACCGAGTAGACCTAACCAGTCAAAAATGTTACTCCTAATAGGGTAAGATCATTAGAAGTGGTCATACTTGTAGCCTTAACCGACACCTTCCATTCTATAGATAGTGAAGCTTTATGGGTTTCATCCCCACCGTAGTTTTTTTAACCTTCGAACAAGTTTTTTCTGGGTTACCAATTCTTGTGTCATGTGTAACTAATTTTCATGAATGTTTCTATGAATGTTTACATGAAATTAATTTTATGATTTGATAGTACATGCATAAGGTCAAAATGAAATATGGTCGATAATACAAGTCAATATTACTAAAGGTTAAAGTTTAATGGTATTGATACACCCCTCCCCTCTCAGTAAACACCATTCCATTATTCCAACAATTGGTATCAGTGCTAGATCTCTTATTTGGAAAAGTTTAAATCACTTGAGATAAAAGATCATACAATGGAAAGGTACAAGATTGATAAGAATATTGAAAATCAGAAGTTGCAGATATAGATATTCTATGAGCAATACAAAGAAGCAAGAATCAAGATGAGAGAACTATTGTATGAAAGAAAAGTTATGGAAACTCATTACAATGAAACAGACTATCATAAAGAAGAGACACCTGATTTATTTGAGTCATTAGGATCTACATCTTACAATACATCTGACACATTAGAAAGAAGCATTACAAGCCTTAATGAAATCAATCAACATCTTACCGAACAAGTAAAGGTAATGCAAATCAGTCAAGAGAAACAGACAGTAAGAATGATTGATGTCATGAATAATGCTAGACAAATTGAACAAGAAAGAACATTAGCTATTGATAATAGGAGGAAGCTCACTGGAAATCTATAAGAGAGAGAAACTGAAATACATAGACTTACTAAACATCATCATGAGATCACCAATCAAATAGTTCTTATGGGTCATGAGGCAAATCGAGTGAACATAGAACTCAATGGGAAATTAGAAGCTATTGGTGAGCTAAGAGAAGAAAATGAAAAACTAAAGCATGAAGTAAGGATTCAACAACAACATAATGATATGATAAAGAAAGCTAAAGAGATTACTAAAAGAATAGATGATTTCTTGAATGGACAAAGGAGATTCAAAAACAATACTGGACTAGGGTATACCGAGCATGGAGAATCATCAAACTGAGCTGATAAAAAAGATGTCTACAAATCCAAGAACAAAGAACCAGTCATGCAATCACTATGGAAAACTAGGCCACACATCAAATATTTGTGGGAGCAAAGCCAAAGGCATTCCTAAATCCACTTCTACATTCATAGGTAAATGTTATAACTGTAACAAGCATGGACACAAAGCACATGAATGTAAATATAAGGTGAAAAAACCAAAGAAGGAATCCTTCATGGAAAAATATTTTTCTACTTGCAAAATGCATGGGCACACATCTCTTGAATGTAGGAAAAAGAAAAAGCAAGCATGGAAACCCAAAGAACAAGAAAATGCTTATCAATCGAGAAAAGTCGGTAACTCATATGTTTGAGATTACAACACATGGGAAAATTACACATCATGTGGTAGATATGAACACATAGCTGCAAACAGCATGAGGAAATGGATACAAAGGTCTAGGAACTAGACTAATTCTAGAATGGCATGCTTACACTGTCATAAGGTCAGTCATCTAAGCAAAGACTGCAGAGACCGAGTCAAATTCTTGCTCGAAACAACATTAATATGACTTCATTATAAAAAAAACTAAAGGCATGATAGTTCCTTGACTAAGTCAGGACTGTTGGATTGAAGGTTTCGGTTCTCACAAGTTGGATATCCTATGTCAAATTTTTCTTAGATTCTTATTAAAAGCTCCTGGCAACTTTGTACTGACCTTTGTTCAATCAAGTTCGAAGACGGTATTACAAATTTTTGGATGAAAACCAAGTTCAAAATTGGTATCTTTAAGATCTTTTCTTATTGAACTTTGTTCAATCAAGTTCAAAGTTAATTCTATCAGTTTAGTTCAATCAAGTGTGAGACTAATCTCATTAGGCATTTTGTTCGATCATGAGCGAAATTCTCAAACTTTTTGAAGTCAACATCAAAAAAATTTATTTGAATCAATGCACTGCTCGCACATAAATTCAAAGAGGGTAAAATGTAACCACCCTAATTTGGTCTTCTCTGACCATAGACCCTATTTTCCCTAAGTGTGATCATACCCCCAATTATGTCAAAACAATTATTCAAATTACTGGCATAATTGATTCAAATCAAATTTAATCTCCTAAGTGATTTAATCACTAAATTACATTAATTGCCTTAGCCAATCTAATCAAATCAATTCAATTCTATCAAAATAAATCAAAAACATGGCTAAGGTAATTAATTAAAAGAAATTAAATAAAATCCTAATTACACCTCATCACTTGCAAAAGCCAATCCCCTAGCATAATTAATCTAATTAATTGGCTATAGTCCTAATTAATTATCAAAAGCAAACAAAAGATTAAATAATTAATTTCTCCTATTATTGAATGAATATATTAATTATGTAATTCATTTCATTAATATTTCCTTTAACCCCTAACCTAACCTATCTCAACCACCTTAACTTCTGGGTTTGAACTAATCCCAACCTCTTCACCCATGCTAAGCCTAATTCTAATCTTAATCCCATCTTAACCCACTTCCTAATGATGTCACATTCCTAAAATCTTGATTAGGAATTCAACTCATTCCAAAAAGTCCACATTCTCAAGCTCCCCTTCTCTCAAATTCCACTTTCTCAAGCTTGGACTTACACCCTCACCATGCTTCATTAAAGCTCTCATAAATGCATCATTAATGCATATACCCTCACCATGCCTCATAAATGCTATCCCTCATTAATTCTCTTACACATGCATTTAATGACCCTCTCTCTCCTCTCACTCCTAATTTCTTCTATAAATTAAATGAGTTTTAAGCTCAATAGGCCCCTAATTTTAGATTGTTGAAAGCATTGTTATGCTGTTCATATTGTTAGAGACCCATATTGCATTATTTAGCTTTCATGTTATGCATTGTTATAATATTCATTTTTAGAGCTTAGAATGCATATTTATTGAGCATGTAGATTAGTTTCATTTGAATCTTTCATTCTAGGTTGTATATGTCACTAACAAATGCATAATCTGAGGGCAATTATAGCATTTTTCATACTCCTCCTAGATAAGAAGCAATAGATTGATTTTAGTTTTTGATATGCTTACTAACCTTTGTTTTTCACTAATGCTATGACTTATTGACGTGTTGTGTTACAACTACAGAAACCACAAAATAACACACACATTTGTGGCGCCCACCATGGGGTAGAATCTCACATTTTACCTCATTTTCAATTCATTTTCTACTAATTTGTCCTCTCAGGTTTCCAAAACAGGTTCATTTTTGGTTGCCAAGGCTCACATCCAGGATACAGGATTGCATCTTGGAAATCCTACATCGCTTTTAATAAAGGCTCGCATTTGGTATGCATTTCATCATTTTTGGTGTATTTGATGGCATGTGGGAAACAAGGTCATATTCAGAGAATCTAGGATTGCATATGGTTTTTGAACTCGCAGTTTGAGAAGTCTAGCCATTAATCTTTGATTTTTTCTATCTTTGTCCTTTAAACAACATAACTCTTGTTTGCAGATCATTGTTGGAGACTCTTTTGCTATAGAAGTTGGAAGAAAACCATTAACTTGTGGTTTGCAGGTGGCCAATCCCCCATCTTGACTTCTATTTTGTTATGCATTCAAACTAAAGACATTTTCTAATCACTTAATAAATCAACCAGGGGATTATGCTCTTTTCCTTCAGGAAAAGTATAAACTCAAAAGTTGATTTAGGACTTGAGAGGGATTTGTAGTAAATGAACAAAGCAAACATTACATCGTTTAATTCATCTTTGGGAAAGTAATTGAACAAAAAAAATCATTAAATTTTATGGGACCAATTGAACAAGTTACATTGTATAAATTCTCTTTGGCAAGTAATTGAACAACACAAGTCATTAAATTTGTGGGAAAAAGAGCTTCATCATCTAAATTTTGGGATATTGTAATTGAACAAGAAAAGCACTAAAAATTGTGGTCAAAGAACAAACAAACTTTGCTTTCAAGTATTGTGTTTTCATAATTTAGGAACATCTAAATCAAACTTCAACTTGCTTGAGGGAATGAACAAAGTGATTGAAGTATTTTTGGAGAAAATGACATGGACTAGGAGAGTATGCTCTTCTTCTTTCGAAGAATTAAAAATATTAAAATCCTAAGCTCGCCAATCCTTTGTATGCTCATTCAACATTAGAGGGCCTGTCGGTTGAGGAAAAAATCTCCCGGTAACGACCAAAGTGAGGACAGGTTTTACACCAACCCTTCCTACTCACTATAAATAATTGCTTCCTTATAGGCCAAAGCCTCGGAAGACAGAATCAGTTTTGTTCTTGGAATTTTGACATCATTCCTTGAACATGCTTGGGTATGTGTAGAGAGGAGCCACTTGAATCTTGCTTGCGAGACTACACATATTTGAGTACTCATAGGGCTATACACCTCAATTTTTCCTTGTGCAATTCTATGGGAGACGATTTTGAATGGATTGCCCCATCATAAATACCAAAATTTTTAGTCAAACTACCCGATGCCATGGTAGCCATAGCATATACAGCTTTGTTTTCTAATCTTGGTATATGTTGAAAGGTGACGAAGACAAAGTACTTCTTCAGATCAACAACTAGTTTCTTGTAGGGCATCAACTTTTTATCTTTTGTTTGATACTCCCCATTAACTTGATTAATAATTAGTTGGGAGTCACCATACACGTGTAACTCTATGATCTTCCATTACATGGCTAGCTTGAGGCCATTGAACAATGCTTCATACTCTGAGATATTGTTGGTGCATGGAAACATTAATTTGTAAGATTTGAGAATCTTGTATCCTTGTGGAGTTATGAAGAGAACCCCTGCTCCAGATCCTTGTTGAGTAAATGAACTGTCAAAGTACATCTTCCACGAATGTTCAGTGAGATGCATGATTGTTTCATCAGGAAATTCAATTAGTAAAGGTTCATCATCCTAGAGTGGTGAATCAGCCAACTGATCTGCAAGTACTTGTCCTTTGATAGCTCTCCATTCTACATATTCAATATCAAACTCACTTAGAATTAGGACCCATTTTGCCAAATGTCCTGTTAATGTTGTTTTGCTTAAAAGATACTTTAGAGGATCAATCTTAGTAATGAGATTTACTGTATGAGAGAGCATGTAGTGTCTCAATTTCTGTGATGCAAAGACAACTGCTAAGCATGCTTTCTTAATAATGTTTTAATTGAGCTCATAAGTGACTTGTGTTCTACTAATGTAGTAGATAGCTCATTCCTTCTTTGTTTCATCTTCTTGCACTACTTATACTCCTAGGGATGTAGTCATTGCTGAAATGTATAGGAGTAAGAGTTTTCCATGAATAGGCGCCATAAGAATAGGTGGAGCAGCCAGGTACCCCTTCAATTCTTTGAAGTTTTCTTCACAGTGTTCATCCCAGTTGAATGTAACCCCTTTATGTAGTAGCTTAGTAAAGGGTTGTGCCTTATCTGCAAGTTGGGATATGAATCTCCTGATAGACTGGAGTCTCCCTTGTAGCATCCTCATTTTACTGATATTACATGGAGGAGTCATCTCTAGAATAGCTTTTACCTTTGCAGGATCTACCTCGATTCCCTTTGCTGATACTATGAATCCTAGGAGCTTGCCGGATTGGAATCCAAAGGCACATTTCTTCGGATTGAGCCTAAGTTGGAACTGTTCCATTCGATCCAATATCTTTCTCAAATCAACAATGTGAGTACCTCTTTCTTTGGATTTAGCCAATGTGTCATCGACATAGTCCTCCATGTTCTTGTGCATCATGTCATGGAATATTGTCATCATAGCTCTTTGATATGTTCCATCAGCATTCTTTAACCCAAAAGGCATGACATTCCAAAAAAATGTGCCCCATGCACATGTAAATGTGGTTTTCTCTTGATCCTCAGGGGTGATCTTGATTTGGTTATAGCCCAAAAATCCATCCATTAATGAATACATCTGAAATCCAGCTGTAAGGTCTATGATAATGTCAATGTTTGGTAGAGGTAAGTCATCCTTCGGACATGCTTTGTTGGGGTCTCTGAAGTCTGTACAGATCCTGATAGATTTATCAGATTAGAAATAGGGACCACATTGGAGATCCATGCTGCATAGGCAATGACTTGAATAAATCTATCTTTTAACAACTTTTCTAATTCTGCTTTCACCAATAATGCAACATGAGGATGCATCTTTCTAAGTTTTTGTTTCACGGGCTTGATCCCCGGAGCTATAAATAAGTGGTGCATGATGAGATTAGGATCTAGCCTTGGCATATCAGTGTAAGACCATGCAAAGTTGATCTTTTTCTCCTTTAGGAACTCGGTGAACTGTACCTTCTCTTCTTCTGATAAAGATTGTGCCAGATGAACTATTTGAGGATTTTCAATAGTGCCCAAGTTTATTGGCTGTGTTGGTTCAATCAATACTGAAGATATTTCCTAAAAGTGTTCAGGGAGGATATCAAGAGTCTCATCCTTTGGCACCTTTGAGAGGTTTTCACCATTGGATACATCTTTTTTCTTTACTATTTTGGGATCTGATACTGCCACAGAGTGGTTTTCACCATTAGTCCGCTTTTTATTTTTATTTTTCAGTTCATGACTAAGAAACTTGATATCCTCCTATGACATGTTCTCACTCCTTGCATTGGTGGAAGAAGGGTAAGGTTCATAAGCATTAAGATAATAAGCTAGGGAGTAGTCATTGGAAAAGTCGAGGATAGGAGTAGGATCTATTTCAGTGCAATCAATTAGGTCTGGAAGTACCAATTTTAGGGAGTCAGATTCTGGGAAGGATAGCATTGTGTTAGCATCAAGAAAATTAACCAACATGACACGATCTGTTAAGTTAATTTCTTTGATATTTAGATCAATAAGAGAAAGATCATCATTAAAAGGGTCATTGTAAGTCATATATGGATCAAACTCTAGCGACTCATAAGTAGAAATATCATCATCATCCCTCTATAAAAGAAGGCTTCTTGCTTGTAGCCTATGAAATTATCATAGACTTATGTATTCACCAGTATCTCCATCAATGATCGGGGGAATGAACTCTTCTTCTGCTTTAGGAGGATCAGTATCATTGAAAGGAGTTTCTAGTCATTTACTAGGAGCTAAGGAAGCTGCAAACATGTGAATTTTATCTATCTCAATATCTTTGGAGGAAATAGATAACCGATCCCACTCATAGTCATGAGAGTCTATGACATCATCATCAGATCTATTTAAATATTTTGCAATGTTTATTTGATGGACTCGGTTAGCTGCTTGTAGATCAAAGTGAGGTAGATCGAGGACATGTGAAATGGTGACCAATTGCCCCCAGTTAGGATGTAGATTCTGTGGCCGGGGTTCCTCTTGAGTGATTGTTGCTATGGTGTCTCCTACCTCTTGAATGGGAGGTTGTGCTATCAAAGGAGTATGAAGATCCGGTGGTACTCAAAGCTAGGTACATAGCATTCTCCTTGATATTCAGGATTTTCTATACCAATATGTAGTAATCTCTCATAAGGCCATGGTTCCAATATTATCTCATATGTTTTATCACTCCCTGTTTCAGAAGGTGGACTCTCTTTTGAAGTAGGTTTGTTGGATTGAGTATTAAAACCTAGTCCTATTTTATCTCTGTTGAGGTGGAACTCCATGGGAATAGGTTCAATGATCCCTCATTCTATGTCATTTAGAGGCCCCTTTCCTTTGTAACCCATTTATTTGAGGAAATCATATCCCTTTCCATATTTCTCTGGGGATATCTTCACATGTTTGACCTCAGATTCCATTGGTTCTCCTTTGTAAAGCCAGTTCAAGATTGCCTGTTCTACTGTGTTATTTGAAGAAGACGTGGATGCCTTTATCATGCCAGTTGCCTTGTGTATTTCTAGCTCTTTGAATGCTAGAGGTGTGAATGTTGATGATGGTTTCCCATAGGATCTTGGTGACACTGGAAGATCTGTCAGTGAAGGAGTCAGGTCCAGCTTGTACTCTCCCATACTTGTTGCTTCTAGTTTCAAGGTTTTGCTAAAAAATTTCATAACCATGTCCTTGGTAGTTTCAGGAGTAACTGCTTCCATAGCCTCTTTGTTGTGTGGGATCATGCTACCTACTTTGATATTGTTGCAAGTGTAGTTTGCATCTGCAGGAATTGTCACTTCTATCCCATTATGTGGGAACTTTATGCATTGGTGATAAGTGGACGGTACAGCTTGCATTTCGTGAATCCATGGTCTACCTAGTAGAATGTTGTAGGCTAGTGGTAGATCTAGAACTTGACATATGATGTTCCTCTCGATGGGTCTGACTCTGATAGGTAGAGCAATAAGACCCCTGGAGGATCTTTCTTCCTCATCATAAGCTTTGATGGTTATCTTGTTTCTAGTGTCAATTGTTTGTTTTGAGAGACCTAGTCTCGTGATGAGATCCAGTGTATAGATATTCAACCCTACACCTCCATCTATCAATACATATCTAACACAATATTTATGAATAAGGACTTCAATATGGAGGGGTTGATTGTGTGGATGGGTCAATGATTTGTCATCCTCTTTAGAAAAGGAGAGGTAGTGTGGCGCTGAGATGTGATTGACCATCACTTGAAACTTGTCTATATCGATATCTTTTTGAACATTAGCAGTGTGTAGGGCTTGTTCTAGGATTTCCCTATGTGCCGTGGATATCTTGAGCAACTCAAAGATGGAAATTTTGGCAGTGGTTCTTTGCAATTGGTCTACCAAGTCATATTTTTCTCTGGGGATAGTGACCACATGTTTTGCTACTAGTTTAGGAAGAGTTATAATAGGAACCTTTGATGTTGATGTCAGTTTTGGAGGTCCCTTGATGGTAACCTATGCTTGGCTCCATGTGATAGCATTTGAGGAGGATGAGTCACTTTTAATCATGATCACATTGATGGATTCAGTTTTAATATTGAGCATATTAATCGCATTATCACTCTTGGAACAGGTGTAGTTTACCTCATTACCTTTTCCTTTAGATGTTTCTCCTTGATTGTAATTAGGAAAAGGTTTGTTAAATGTTGTATGATCCTCATTGGTAGTATGTCTGTCTACTTTGATCTTACCTCCTTCGATGAGGTCTTGGATGACATGTTTAAGTTTGAGACAATTATTAGTCTTGTGTCCCTTGTTTTTGTGGAAGACACAATAGGAGTTATCATCCCACCATCTGGGTTTGACCATTGGTTCCCACAGTTTAGAATCAAGAATCGTAAGGACTTTTTTATCCACCAATGTTTTCAAAATAGTCTCAAGAGGTTCCTCCAAAGGAGTGAATGTTCTTTGGGGTTTTGAAGTCCAGGTTTGTTCCTTGTTGTTATCATTGTTCACTTTGGGGATGGGAGGTGCTACCTTAGCATCTTTGCTTTCTTGAATGCCATTGGTTAGATTAAATGCCTCAAGTTTAGAATTAATGTTAGATGCATCAACCACTTCGTCATTAACAACTTTTTTGTTTTTCTTCCACCATTTAGGCTTGGAGTTGGAGTTGTTGTTCTTGTTTTCATTCTAAAGGGTGATCTCTCCCTTTTTGAACATGACTTCCTCAATACGGAGGGAATTTTTAATCATCCTATCGAAGCTAGGAGAATCTTGCATTTGTAGAGCATAGCTCAATTCAAGCACTAGATTATTAACGAAGATTTCCATCTTTTCTATTTCGGGAATGACCCTTGAATATCGTGAAAAAATCTTCCTCCATCTTTGTAGGAAGTGTCTGAATGATTCTCCAATTCATTGTTTGGTGTTACATAGGTCCATCATAGTTACATCATGTTGGATATTGTAGGAGTAATGTTGAATGAACCATTTCATCAACTCCTCGAATGTCTTGACCTTAGGGTTCAATTTTGAGAACCACTCCATGGCATTACCTCCTAGACTTCCTGGAAACAGTTGCATGAGGTATGTGGGTTCGTGCATGTACTCAATGCTTAGAGCACAAAGTTCCCTTACATAGTCATGGGGATCAGTTTCTCCTGTGTACTTGTCATACTTTGGCCTTGCCACATTAGGAGGAAATGGGACCATAGTGATACTCTTGTCAAAAGCAAATGGACAAATGGTGTCCAAAGAGTATTTTGTTTTGGGTTTCTCCTTCTCTTGTTTGAGGTTGGTGAGTTATGTTTTCATTAGATTGAGCTGTTTGGTTAGAATAGATATCGGGTTTGGTACCTCTTTTTCTTTGAGATTTTCCACATTATAATCCTTGGGTAACTTGACACCTATGGATGCTAGATGGAGAAAGTAATTTTCTTTATCGTCACTAATTATCTATTCCAATAGCTTGTGGATCCATTTACTTTGTTTGAGTTTTTTGTATTTGTCTTCAGGGATCTCTTCTTCACTGTCTGACCCAAACAGATTATGTTCAAACTTGGGTCTTTCTTCCTCTTCCATGCCTTCGGATTGTGCTTGTTTGTCATCATTATAACCCTCAAAGGCCTTACTCCATTAGTTAGTGTTGCTATCCATTTGAGGTGAATCTAGATCAAGAAGGGAACTGCGAGAAGTTTCTCCTTGAAAGTGTGGTGTTTTAGGAGGCACTTTTGACCCTTTAGTTGTGTACTCATTGCGTCTTGTGTTAACCATGAAGTTTGTTCCTCAACTTTCTTAATGTTTCTGAATAGTGCAAAAAAGGATTTTAGATTGTTCAAGTGGGCGTGTCTAGGTAAAAGTAACTGTTTGTTGTTGGTGGATGTAAATGATTCTAGCGTCAGAGGGTTAGAATACCCTGATAGTGAGCTGGGAACCAAGTTGTTGATATAAAATGGGTAGACCACACGTATTGAACTGATCATGAAAGACTGACTAAGCATTGAAGGTGGACGTTTCAAAATTGTTTTGAAATTATAACAGGAAGACCAGAAGAGATAACAGGAACCAGCTGAAGAGCAAAAAGGGTATCCTAATCCACTGAGACTTCCTAAGAAAAAATCCTACAAATGCCCACTGTCCTGAATGCGAGCTCCCAGATGCATGCCTTTGATGGTACCAGATACGATCCTAGAATCTGGATATGATTTCTTGCTGACCAAATACGATCCTAATACCAAATATGATCCTAGATACTGAATGCGACTTGGGAAAAATAGGGTATGATTTTATGATGTCTTTGTCAGTTTGGGTCAGTTTTGAAAAGTTCATTTTCGAGGTGCGTGAAGTTGCTTGTTTCCAAATTGCATCAAGAGGTGTCATAAGGTGTGAAAAACTCTTGCACTCCAAGGTTTGAAATTTGTTGATTGTTTTGAGGAGCTAATATTTTTAATGATCTTTTGGACACATCAAACAATTTTTCATTGTTAAGAGGGTGAAACAAACACTCATTTTGTCCTATTTTGTAGGTGGAGGATGAAAATATTTGCTCGTTGACTCAGGTACACACTCAAATGCTAATCAGAATACAACCATCACCAAGCATGCAATAGCTCTAGTCATGATGTTGTATTAGCCGACTCCAAATGCAAGTGAGGGCACAATATGACAAGTGTCTTAGGGCAATTAATTTTTGCCTTGCACAAAGATTATCACCCTTTTGGGGATGAATCGGGAATTCTTTCAGTTGAAGTTGTAGATTATTGGGAAATCCATTCAAAACTGTTCCCTATAGAATTACACAAGGCAAAATTTAGGCGTATAACCCTATGAGTAGCTGAATATATGTAGTCTCGCAAGCAAGATTCAAGTAGCTCTACTCTACATATACCCAGATATGTTCAAGGAATGATGTTGTAATTCCAAGAACAAAACCAGTTCCATCTTCTGAGGCTTTGGCCTACGAGGAAGAAACTATTTATAGTGAGTTGGAAGGGTCGGCGTAAGACCTATCCTCACTTGGGTCATTCCCGGGAGATTGTTTCCTCAACCGGTAGGCCCTCTACTGTTTAAATGATATGTAACTAGGTTTAGCGAGCTTTGGATGTCTGGATTTCTGATTCTTCTTCTGAAGAAGAGCACACTCTCCTAATCTAAGTTGTTTTCTCCCAAAGCACTTAAAACAAAGTTTATTCCCTCAAGCTATGTTGAGCTTGATTTAGTTGTTCCTATTTTAAAGAAAATAGGATGCTTGAAAGGGAAAGTTTGACTTGTTCAATTAACCACAATGATTTAGTGATTTGTTTTATTCAATTTCTGATCCAAAAAGAATTAAGCGATTTGAACTTGTTCTTTAATCCCGCATATTTAGTGCTTTGTTTTGTTCATTTATGATCCAAAATAAATTAAGTGATTTGTTTGCTTGTTCATTTACCCCAAATTCCATTCAATCCATAAACTAAGGTATGAGTTTCTGATTTTCCTTAAAAGGAAAAGAGCATAATCCTCTAGTCAGTTTAGTGACAAATTGGAATATGTGTTTTAAATTCTAAAAACAAGTAAATAGAGGTCAAGATGGGGGGTTGGCAACCTGTAAAACCACGTTAGTATTTATCTTGTTTAAATCCATGAAAACCTCCAAATATACCCTGCAAACACTTATCAAGCTGCAAAATACCACAAACACCACTTTGTCAAAATGTTAGGATTAGGTAAACTGAATGCACAAGCCTTTTAACTAGATGCAAGCCTAAATTTATACTAAATGCGACACAGTATACTGTATGCAAGATTTTACACCAAATGTGTTCCCTTGCTGACCAGATGCAAGCCTAAACAAAAAATAACGTGGGAAATCCCGCATGCAATCTAACTTTTCCGCAGTGCGATGACATATTCGGGGTGCGATCCTGAATGATTAAAAATGATCCTGTGACCGAATCCTGAGCATGCAAATTGGCAAAAAAATGTTAGAAAATGAGGCCAAGTTGAAAATTGGGCCCCACGGTGGGTGCAGAAATGTGTGTGTATTTGGGAACCTGTTAAGAAAGACACAAACACTCAATAAGTCATTGCATTAGTTCAAAACGGTTAGACAAGCATGTAAAACCACCTAATATCGCCCTATTGCCTTCTAACTAAGAGGAGTGTGATTAGTAACATATTAGCCCTCAGAATATACTACAATCAGTGATGAATACAACCTAGCATGAAGGATTTTTAGTTTAAAACAAGCTAAAAAGATGATAAATAAGCATTCTAGCTCTAAGCAAGTGAATAATAACAATGTAAAAGCATGAAATATGAAGTGAAATGTTAGTCTAGGATTAATCTAACTGCATAACAATGCATTTACAATCTAAGGTGAAGGCTTCTTTACTCTCAAAAATGGCCTCTATTTATAGAAGAATGAGAGAGAGAGAGGGGGGACAAGATGAATTAATGAGTGAAGGTGCTTATTAATGGAGGTGTAAGAACCATTAATGCCTTGGGCATTAATAAGGCATGAAGGAGACATAGGCTTAAGGAATCTTCATTAATAAGGCATTAATGAAAGCTTTAAAGAAGCAAGGGAGGGTGTAAGAGAGTGGCTTGAGAAAGTGGACCTTAAGGAAGTCAAGCTTGAGAAAGTGGACTTTCTCAAGTGGGTTGAGTTGCTAAGCATTCCTTAATGGAATGTGACAAC